>JARJDR010016811.1:0-10694 GCA_030264135.1 Myllaena sp. GC000078 | reverse complement strand
TTAATTTGCGATTAAATTGGTCAGCATTGCTTTCCGGATGATAGAAGCGATAACAAGCTGAGCTTTTCCTTTTCTCTTTTGCGTGCAACATCGATGCTTCTATTTTTCCACGTACTCTTGCGCAGTTTGATTGGCCGACTGCCAACATAACGTCCTAGAACAAAACACATTCATGAATACGCATATGCACAGGAAAACCAAATCAAACTACCCACACACCATTCATTTCCTTAATGGCCTTGGTAAAATCACTAGGTTCCTTAAAACTAACAAAGCCATATCCTTTGCTCTTATTTGTTCGCTTGTCTCGGATCACTTTGGCTTTTAGAAATGACGGATACTTGTTAAACGTTCGCGTCAACAGCTCGTCTGTGACATCATTGCCCAGATCACCGCAGAATATGCGGAAATCATCTTCGGTCCAATCGCTGAGGGTGTGATCCTCCCAGGTTGTGCCGCCGGCGGTGCGAATCAATTTGCGATTCTTACTGCGGCGCTTGTGATCCTCGGGGCCGAATGATTGCAGAGCGCTCGATGCTTTGCCCTGGGAGATTGCCAGTTCAGCACTTACTTTCTCATTCTTCAACTTTCTGAGTTTCTTCTGCACTTCATCTTGCAGAGTGAGCAGATCCAAATTCGACGATGAGGACGGCGGAGGTTTCGTGGGGGCGACCGGCGGCGGGAGCGTTGGTTGCGGTGCAACTGCTGGCGCAGGTGGTGCATGCTTCGGTTTCATGTAGAGAGTTGGCTTTGCACTCACAACTGCAGTCTGTGTCACAATTGCACTCGCAGCAGTTGAATATCCATCCATTCGTTTACTGCGCACCGACGATGGCACGAGCATGGAACCGGCCACATTACCAAAGCGATTGTATGTCCCAGATATTTCAGCTTCAAATCTAATGGGAACAATGGGAATATGTATTGTCCATCATAAATGGAATTCTAATCATTTACCTGCTCATTTCGTCTTCCATTTGACGAAATTTATCCCCGGATTTCGCCATGGTGCACCGTGAAATCCTCTCTAATTGTTACGTTGTGGTTGTTATAATTTCTTATCACAAATAGCGTTAAATTGAATGTTTATAACAGCAATTCCTCCCAATTCCTCCGCAACGTTTGAGAGTGTAAATACAAAAGTGAGGTTAACAATTTCCTTCAGGGGTGGGAAACACCCTTCGGAAAAAATCCTTAATAGCGGGAAATTTAAACAAAATCCAAGAATTTTTATTAAATGTTTATCGCAATAAAATATGATCATCGGTAACGTGCGCGTTTGTCCTCCAAAGTAATTTCGCACAGCGAATTAATGGCATTTCAAAGAGCAAGGTCCAAATAATAGCAATACAAATCGATTGCGTTATAAACGATGCAAAATCAAACATCTGCAACAAATTTGCAATAAAACCCACTTAAAACATTAGCGTTTCCACCTACACCATATGAATTGGAAAAGTAATGCGGCGTCCGTTGCATGCCGATGTAAAAGACAATAATCGGCACGTGCACCAAATACAGCGCATAACTAATTTTGGCCAAAAAGTTAAACACTTTCAGTGTTAAAAACGAATGCACCAATCCTGAAAACATTTCCTTATCACTCATCAACTAATTCTGCTAAATATGTTCACCTGCGTATCCTTTTGTGCAGGCAAACACCAGCCAACAAATGCAGACGGCAAATAATGGTCGACTTAATGCCTGATAGATCGCAATGGCTCCCAAACCCCATAGATCCATACGCACATGTCCTTGACTAACAAACAACATCACCAACAACATGCACCAAACGATCCAAGCACTAACAATCACATCCTTGGTCAAAGCCGCGTGTTCGTGACTCTTCTTCGTCAGCCAATGCCCAGTCAGCAAACCGATAAACCACGACGACATACGCGTGTGCAGCGGATAATAATAGTACTGATGATAATCCCCAAACTTATTCATCACCATCAGCTCTTCGAGCGTAACGGGAATCTCTTTCGTATAGATGGCAATGCACACCAACAATGCCGAAAGTGCGATGGCACTAAACGCGACCAGATGGAATAATTTCGCGCGCATTTTCAACAAAAAGATCATGATCGGCAGTAGGAGAAACAATTGCATTTCGTTGGCTAAATACCAAATATGCGAAGTGCCCAAACACTACAAAATCAAGTGGATTATAAATCAAGCAGAACGAATCAACTTACGTCTATCGTTGGTTGATAGTAGTTTTGCACAAACGCCAGTTGCGAGTATAATTTCGCGGCGCATTTCTCAATTTCCAGAGAGTTGAGGAGTAATTTGTAGGGCCCATCACCGAAGCGGTCGCCGAGTGTCACGTAGAACACGACCAGCGCGTAAAGTGCGGGCGCGAGACGCAGAAAACGATTGAGATACATCCCGGGGATGTGTGCAAGGGTAAAACGGCGTACGTGCGTTTCGCCGCAGAAGATGTAACCGGAGAGGATGCCGCTGACGGTGAGGAACGTCTCCACCGCAAAGTAGGCGGCCTGCACGAAAGCGCTTTGCAGTCGACGCGACCAAATGTCGACCTGGATGAGATTGTTGGCGGTCGCGGAAGGGAACATGAAACTGTGGCCCATAATAATCCAAAGGATGCTTAGCACTTTGATGCCGTTCAAGCATTTGATCTCGTTGGAAATCGCTGGTTCCATTGAGAATAAGTTGGCGGCGTTTTGTCGTAGCGAAAACGATGTGATCACTACGCACATTACGCATAATCAATAGACTGGAATTTCATTTGATTGGAATTTCACGCTTACCAGTGGAAAATGTTGATGTTAACGGTCGTTCGGTTTGGTTTCTGTTGTAAATATAATCGTATAGCGTGCTCATTATGATAAATTGCAAAATGATTGTAAAAATGAATCTAAAAAGTCATTGAATATGAAATAATTTAGTTGGTGTAGTTGGAATTTGGTCAGTTGTACTTACAATCCAGTTTTATGTCTTGTATCAAATATTTCGCGTTCATTGGTGGTGCATAGCGTGTCTTTGAAATCGATAGCAATAAAATAATCTAAATTTCTAATATGATTGATCAATTCCTTGGTATTTTCATTATCGCAAGATGAAGGAATGCAAATACCTATCGCTGAATAATTATGAATACTATTAAATAGTATTTTTCTATCATAACTCTTTGGCAAATACTAAAAAATCAAATTAGAAAAGTGCAAACCACTTAACAAATCACTTACATTTTGTACAAATGTTGAATTATAAATTGATTTTGTAAACGCCAGCGAAGCAAGACAGTATTTTCCCTTAATATTTTCCTCAACCACACCATTTCTTACATTTCGTAAGGATTTGTTGTAAAAATGATCAATATTTAGACATTCATCATAACTGCCAAAATCAATTATGTTTCCATTGAGAATACCCGATGAAGGCTTTGCTGTAGCGTCAAGCACTAACAAACCACTTCATTTAGACTAAAATAAGATTGAGAATTAATTTCGACATACTTCTTAGCGCCCAGTTTTCCCCATTTCTCGCGTTTATCAGCAAACGCTCCAAATCATTGCGGCACTGGCCACGCGTGTAATTAAAGATCGTCGACACCAGCATCGGATCGGCATTGTTCTCCATTAAATCAATCAACATCTGCATGCCGATCGTTATTGACGTTACACCGCCACCAAACGACAGCAATATTACCACGAAAAATGCATTCAACATTTTCCTCCAGTTACCTCGCAATCAGAAAATTTAACTGAATGGAATTACATCCGCCGAGTAGATGGAAGATATCATTATCTATTGTTTTTATCACAAAGTAAAGACAATGCACAAACAATTTTCTTTCAAAGTAATTGCCTTGTTGAAATTTTCTAATTAGATTAAGTAATTGAATGTGGACAACAAACCATTCGATTCACATTTTCTAGTCCATCATGATTAGGAAAAGTAGCGAAAACCGTTATTGGATATTAATGAAAATATGGCAATTCCAATGCCTGATTTCAAGTGGTTTCCGTAAAACCAACAAATTCCTAGCCATATTGCACCCAACAATCGCTGTGGCTTTCCCGATATTCGTTATAACTCAAATGATACGGAGGGCAATCTATTTTTATACAGGCAGCAACAAAATTGTGCTTGTTGCATTTGAATCGAGCGTATCGATAATATTTGTGTATTTAATTATTGATACAACTTTGCAAACGAATTGGCTGCAATACGATAAATACACGCAATTGATCTCATTGTTGCAGCAAGTAAATCGAACATTACGTATTCGCCAGCGGAATATCACTGTTCAAATACTGGTATTGGTGTTTTTCTATGCTCCAGTAGCCATGGTTTTAGCTATCGTTCAGATTTTCGCCAACCTAGCCTTTCACATGATCGGTATTTTAATCGTCTATTTAGTGTTTGAGGGAGTATTTGTGTTGAAATGGTGCCTCCTTGAAGAGATTAAAACACAAGTGCGCATGCTAAACATATGCATTGAAAAACACAGCATGACTATGACGACTAACATAAAATTTGTTTATGAAAACCATGGAAATAATATTCAATATTCCCTGTGTTTGATTAGCATCACAAAATCGATGCGGTTGTTCAATTCCGTGTTTGGTTTCAACGTGTTTTGTATGTTTCTTTATATTCTTTTGCAATTTTTCTACTTCTTTCAAACATGCTTGGACTATTGTAAGTTTGGCATGCTTCACATCGGATTGCTTTCAAATACCTTGTTTCAAATGGTAAGTTTGTTGAAATTAAAATACAAAGTGATTGATTTCAAGATTTGTTTCCAGGTGAAATTCGTGCTTATCGTGCGTGAATCGCAATTGATTGCCAATGAGAGAAAGCGTACCACGTTTTTAGCCCGCCAAGCGACCGAATATTGCTCTCAGAAACATGCTGCGAAATTTGCGAAATTAGCTAAGCTATCGCAATCACTCTGTGTTAATATCTCAGCCGCCGGGTTCTTCAATCTCGATCACGCGTTATTATTTACCATGATGCAATTACTCACCACGTATATAATAGTTATTTTAACAAGTAAAACAGGATAATAAATAGTTCACAAGTGGATTTATTCTTTATTCTTTTTTACACTCTGGTTTGGATAATTTTGAGTATAAAATCAATGTGACTATGAACGGCTGTGAAGAGTGTGAATTGAGTTGAATCACAACCACCATCGCTATTTCGCGGCGCCACGCTTACAATACCGCGAATGTAATACCGATCCGCTTTGGGGAAGACAAGTCCACCACCGCTGTCGCCTTCGCAAGCGCTTTCACCTAAAACTCGCCAACATGAATTTGCGGGCAAAATGTTATCAAAAATATACTTTTATTCGTTAAACCCGCGCAGATTTTATCCGGAACGATATCGTAATAAGCGCGAAAATCAATCGGAAACTTGCAAGTGGCTCTCGTTTTAAAGTCCACGAAGAGTTCTTTGAGCACCTCGGATGGTGTGCCTCTGCTCTGTGTGAATCCCCAACCGGTGATTACTCCTTGCTGCTCGAGCAGTGCGGAAGTATCGAAATTCTTATTCAAATCCAAGCACACGGGCAATACGTATTTGGTAATTAAGAATGCTTTTTCAACGACAATCAGAGCAATGTCGTTTTCATAGTGCTTATCATCGCCGTAGTAATTGCTATGCACAAGTAATTCCGCAATCTATAAATTAACATTAATTAGCGTAGTAGAAGAAATCTTAATTTTAGTTAAAAGTTACATCCGCAAACTGGGCATTTGTGTCGTTGGCATCATTATAAAGTCGGTAATATTTTCCGGCGGCCACTACAAACTCATCTTTTTCACGGCACGGTGGTGTTTCACAGAAGCAATGCGCGGCTGAAATAATCACCTTTGGGGAGATAAGTGATCCGCCACAGATTTGTTTTTTGTCGTCCTTTTCATAGATTCCTATCTGCCAAGGATAATCACCCATTTCGGTGCGATTGCCACCAATGACTAGCTTTTGCGCTATTTTACTGGTAAATCCGCAAACTAAACATAGAAATTAAACGTGGAAACGTGTAAAGAATTAATTAGGCACCTGGCTGACAAGTTGGTATGTGCCAAGCGCTGTCTACATTGCAATATCTAAAAGGATTCTCTGCCACCGATGAGGATTCGTAAAAATGTGCGCAGGTTATTTCAGCGCGATACCCAGGCACAGGTGTGTCGCATGGAACTTCCTGATTTCCAAACGTGCACGTTACGTTCATCGTTATACTTGTCATAATCGGTGGGCATGTTTCTAAAATGATAAATTAACGCTTCAACTCGTAATAAAAGTTAAGTAGTACTTAAACACGACGGTATCAATTTCCATCCCCCGTTACAAGTGGCGCTGGTGATATTCGGATACAACGCGTAACCATCAAAGCATTTAAAAGCGATTTCCGTATTATTTGCCACCTCGTCATCGGCTGTTAAATTAAATTTTAAAATATCAGCGCTAGTGACTTCCCAGCGACCATTTTCGAGTTGCGGTGGTAAAATACAGTTTTCCCTAAAAATTACAATCAGCATAAAAATAACGAGTCGGTTACAACTCACGGTCGAAGCAGAGTAGCATTATATATCCGTGGCCTAAGATAACGCTCCTCCAAAGCGGTGGCCTGCTCAAGAAACTCAGCATGGTATTTGATTGACGTGTAAACCGAGTCTGCTTCGAGATCACAACCGGTGCCGTAGTCTGCCGGAATCATGCTCGCAATGCCACGTATATAATAACGGTTGTTTTGTGGAAAAGCTATTGCACTTCCGGTTTCTCCATAACACAAACCTTCGTCTAAAAGTATTTCTTAGACACTTTAACCCAATTTAAGAGTTGCATTCTTACTTGGAAATTTGCCGTGCGCGCAAATTTTATCCGCATATCTACGCGTTCCTTGTTCGGCGCATTCTTTATAAACCACTTGCACTTCTTTCAACACATCAGAGCCGTTGCCCTTCGGCGCCGTCCATCCCCAACCGAGAACGGTGGCGCTTACATTTTGCAAAGTAGCGTAATCGAATTCAGCGTTCAGATCCAAGCAAACTGGCAGCACATACTTGGTCATTTTCAATTGATTCGTGAGCTCGAAAATAGCCAAGTCGTTGACGCCCTCGCGACGATTGTGCACAACATTGCCAAAAGCATATCTAATCTCGGCTATCTAAGATTTTGGTAAAATTTTAGGCGAGTTATTAATTACACGCGTAATACTTGCTTTGGAAAATTGTGCGTTAATATCGCGCGGATCGTCATAGCCCGGATAGTATTTGCCAGCCGCTACCACATAATGCGTTCGTAATTGACTTTGAAAACAAAGGCCAGCTAAAATGCCATAATAGAAAAGAAGATTGCTTGCTGGAAGAATACAACTCACAAGTTATGATTAAGCTTGGTGAAATAACTGCACCGTTGCAAATAAACTTCTTGGTGAAATGATTATAAATTCCCACATGCCAAGGATAATTGCCATGCACGGTGACATTGCCGCCAACAATCAGTGTTTGCGCGGTGGCACTTTTCAAACCGCAAACTTAAAGCAAACAATTAATTTTGTTGCGATTTCGAGAGTGGAATATTACCAGGACGACAGTTCGGCAATGGTAAATCCCATAAGCCATCGATACAATGACGATAGGGGTTTTTGGCGAGTACAGGATCTTCATAGAAATGTGTGCAGGTGAAATGCGCACGACATCCAGAAGGCGGTTCGTCGCATTGCACGTTTCCGCCGTTGATTGTACAAACGGCGTCCATCTCTTCGATGTTTGGTTTAATTGCTTGGCACATTTCTACAACATAAACGCTAGATAAACTCGCTTTGAGGATGAAAACAGGATAATATGCTTAATATGCGTACTTCTACATTCTGGTATGTTTTGCCAACCTTGATAACAAGAGGTTTCTGTAACATTATTCGGGTAGAGAGTATAACCGGGAGCGCACCGAAAACGAATCCATGTATTCACCGGTATCGTATCATTCGGATGATACTCATTGATGGGATCGATGTGCTTGAATTCAAATATGCCATTTTTAATCAACGGCGGATAGGTACAATCATAACTGCAATTAAGTACTTATTGAATATAATTGTTTATATCCTGCTGGTAAAAATTTGGTAACCTACGAGATTTCCTCTGTTTGCTTTTCTTCTGGCTTTGAATTAATAAGTCCAATACCTTAAAAATTGGGCGCTAATTATTAAGAACTTCAATTAGAGAAATGAAACTCACCAAATAATGCAATAATAAAAAATCTACACAGCATTTTGTACATGGTTGATTATTTGTTGAAATTGATCATAATAACTATTTCGATTATGGTTAGGATTTTCTAGTCAAGACCGGGTGAAGGCCACTCGCGAAGGTTATCGAGTTTAATAATAACTTGGTAAAACCAATTTTATTAGCAGATAATATAATTGTTCATGTTTTTATTAAATAAATTGTTAATTCCATCTTGCAACGGGTTTTTTCTATTTTATTTATACTATTTTGCATCGTCACAATTTATACTCTACTTTGGATAATTTTAAGAATAAAATCAATGTGACTATGAACGGCTGTGAAGAGCGTGAATTGAGTTGAATCACAACCACCATCGCTATTTCGCGGCGCCACGCTTACAATACCGCGAATGTAAAACCGATCCGATTCGGGGAAGACAAGTCCACCACCGCTGTCGCCTTCGCAAGCGCTTTCACCTAAAACTCACCAACATAAATTTGCAGGCAAAATATTATCAAAAATATACTTTTATTCGTTAAACCCGCGCAGATTTTATCCGGAACGATATCGTAATAGGCGCGAAAATCAATCGGAAACTTGCAAGTGGCTCTCGTTTTGAAATCCACGAAGAGTTCTTTGAGTACATCAGATGGGGTACTTTTGCTCTTTGTGTATCCCCAGCCAGTGATAACTCCTTGCTGCTCGAGCAATGTGGAAGTATCGAAATTCTTATTTGGATCCAAGCAAACGGGCAATACGTATTTGGTCATTATGAATGCTTTATCAACGACGATCAAAGCAATGTCGTTTTCATAATGCTTTTCATCTCCGTAGTAACCTTTATGTTTAATTAATTCTGCTATCTGCAATTTTTCCTTTAGACTTGCAAAATATTTAAATAGTAATTGAAAGGTTACATTAGCAAATTGAGCATTTGTATCATCGGTGTGATTATAAAGTCGATAGTATTTCCCAGCAACCACCACAAAGTCACTTTTGTCACGGCAAGGCGGTGTTTCACAGAAGCAATGCGCCACTGAAATAATCACTTTCGGAGAAACAAGTGATCCGCCACAGATTTGATTTTTATCGCACTTTTCATAGATTCCTATCTGCCAAGGATAATCACCCTTTTCGGTGCGATTGCCACCAATGACTAATTTTTGCGCTATTTTACTGGTAAATCCGCAGACTAAACATAATAATTAAACGTGGAAACGTGTAAAGGAATTAATTTCGCACCTGGCTGGCAAGTTGGTATATCCCAACGGCTTTGCACATTGCAAGATCTAAAAGGATTCTTTGCCACTGAAGACGATTCGTAAAAATGTGCGCAGGTAATTTCAGCGCGATATCCTGGAACAGGTGCGTGGCATGGTACTTCATGATTTTCAAACGTGCACGTTACGTTCATCGATATACTGGTCATAATTGGTGGGCATGTTTCTAAAATGGATAATTAACGCTTCAACTCATAAGAAAAGTAAATCAGTACTTAAACACGACGGTATTAATTTCCATCCACCATTGCAAGTGGCGTTCGTAATATTCGGATACAACGCGTAACCCTCAAAGCATTTAAAAGCGATTTCCGTATCCTTTTCCACCTCATCACCAGCTGTTAGATTCAAAGCGAATTTCAACGTATCCGCGCTAGTCACTTCCCAGAAACCATTTTCAATTTGCGGCGGTAAAAAACAATTTTCTCTAGAACAATTCTTTAAATACAAACAATGATTGAAGCTATCATCCTACGGTCTGCGTAATGTAGTTCTTTGCATTGGTTCGTCCAAATTTGTAGCCTGCTTAAGAAAATCAATGTGATCATTGATTGCCGTATAAACCGTTACGCCTTCGACAAAACACGGCACTTCATATGTCCTGGGAGTTACGCTTACTATGCCACGAATAAAATAACGGTCGTTCTGTGGGAAAACTAGAGCACTTCCGGTTTCATCATCGCATATTGCTTCACCTAAATAACAGCAAAATCTAATCGAAAAGCTTATCAATTTGTAAAACTTATCTACCCGAATGTTTGGCTTGCGCACAAAACTTATCACTATATTGCAGTGTGCTTCGATTGCATTCTTTATAAACAACTTGCATTTCCTTCAACACATCCGAGCGATTACCTGTCGGCGTAGTGAATCCCCAGCCGAGAACAATTCCCGTTTCATTTCTCAATTTTTCCAAATCAAAACCGTTGTGTAGATCCAAGCACGCTGGCAGCACAAACTTGGTCATTTTCAACGGATTGGTTAGTTCCATAATGGCCAGATCGTTGTTTCCCTCACGGCGATTGAACCTCGCATACTTAATATTGGCTACCTATGACTCAATTAAGATAATCAAAGATTTTGTATAGTTGATTGTATACTTGCTCTTGAAAATTGAGCGTCAATATCACGTGGATCGTTAAAATTCAGATAATATTTGCCAGCCGCAACCACCAAGGACGTGCTATGTACATTATGTATA
>JARJDR010016804.1:0-14347 GCA_030264135.1 Myllaena sp. GC000078 | reverse complement strand
TTTTATTTAGCAGTCGATTAAATTTGACAGCCGAATAACTAATCATCGGTTAACGTGACGTTTATGAAATCGGGCCTTAAAGTGTTATTTAATGAAAAAAAGTAAATTATCGATAGTTTTACATTTTTTGACCTTTGACCTTAGTTACTATTTTTAAGCGCGGACACTCTATCATTGGTAACTTTTGAGACAAGTTTTAGGATATTAAAATAAAAATTGATACAAGTTTCCAGCCAGTTATCTTTCATTCCGAGATTTTCACCTTATTTTGACTAAGTTGACTGGACTATTCTGCAGTACAGCACGACCATCCACGTATGTACCACTTTTTTTCTACGCGTTCACTTTTCAGCCGATGCGTCGCGACGTGACGACTGGCCAGCATGCACCTGGCGCAGGTAAGTTCATTGGCGATCTTACATCATCAAAATGATTCCGAACACGTCCGCTTGATGTGCTGTTGAATGCTTTTCTCACTCCCGCATGTTTCATCATCACTGTCACACATGTGCCTGCCGCATTCAACTTGGATCACGAACTACTGCGCCATCCCGCGGATGTGTGCGGAATAGTGGCTCAAATGTCATAAGATTGACTTTTCGCCCCCCTGGCATGCACTTACACACCTGTAAAAAAGAGGTGGGTCACGCACACGCGGGTCGTGGATTGGAAAAATATTGAGCATAAGCAAAAGTGAGCAAAAACAAGCAAAAGTATCGGCCGTCCACGGCTGTCCACACGGCCGTCTCAGCAAAGTCTGTGCACCACTGTGCACTTGAATCACTTGAATTGAATCACCTGCTTGCTGCTAGCCCCGCCAGCCGTAGGCAATTCGGGGACACCACGATTCCGAAAAGTAAGCAATAATCAGTCGGTGGTGCGTGGCAAAGTGCATCGTGCATTCGCGGCTCGCTGTTCCACCTGAGATTATGTGCTGCGCTCATGCGATTTGAAACCGGAGCAGCAGACCGGAGGCCACGCAACGACAATAAGCATAGTACAGGTGATATTACAGAACTTTTACGCATCGTTATGATAATTACGCACAACTATTGCTGCGTTCCGTAGAATGGCTACCACCGAACAATTCTCATTACGCTGGAACAACTTCCATTCGAACATCGCGTCGGGCTTTCACGACCTACTGGAAGCATCCGACCTCGTCGATGTGACACTCGCCGTCGAAGGGCAATTTCTGTACGCGCACAAGCTGATCCTCTCGATATGCAGTCCGTACTTCAAGGAGATGTTCAAACAAAATCCATGCAAGCATCCCATTATCATACTCAAGGATGTTTCACACAAGAATCTCAAAGACATCTTGGAGTTTATGTATGTGGGTGAAGTGAACGTGCTGCGTGAGAATCTGTCGCTGTTCTTGCGCACCGCTGAAATGTTGCGCGTCAAAGGACTTAGTTGTGATGACACTGTGAGTTTGATTTGATTCCATGAGCAGGTATGGGGAATAATGTGTATTTATTGCAGGAAAGTGACAGTTCCAAGTCGTCTTCATTGCGGAGTGTTAATAATAATACATATGAAGATTCCATAATAGAAGAGGATTACATTGAAGAGACTCAAACACTGCCCACAAGCAGCAGGAGATCAAAGCATGTACATAATTCAAATGCTAAGAAGATTCGTAGTGCAGTGGAAGAGCTAAGCAACAACAATCAGGATATGACCAAAGAAGATGAGGTGGTAGTAGAGGAGCCTGTCATCAAAATCGAATATCCGCAAGGAACATCTCAAAATGACCAAGAATGGGAGGATGGATCCATGGAATCGAGGGCAAACACTTCCAGCAATTGGACTTCTAACAACGTCTCCGAAGTCGGATTGCAGGAACAAGGTATGTGCAAGGCAATATGTGCATAGATGCAAACAATCAATTTTGATTAACTGTAATTAACTATCTAACAATTCTTTGCTTATTTGGTTTTGGATTAAGTATGTATTTACTAATCAAATATTGATAAAGCCGTGTTATCTGCATCTTGCTGAGCGATTGTATTGAAATTGTCGTGCGTGCCAAGTTTAACACAACAAATGTGAACGCAAATTGATGTGAATATATATATAGGCGAGACATGTGCGATGCGCGGCGGTCAATTCAAGTGCAAAACATGTCGACGCGTCTTCACGCGGCGCGATCATTTGAAAACGCACGAGAAGAACATTCACGGTGAGGCGGCTGGGCCGTTCGCGTGCGTCATGTGCGCGCAGTTCTACAAGAACACGGAGAGCCTGCGCAAGCACATGGCCAAGTTTCATCTCAAACATACTGCACTTAATCACCAGCAGCGCATTTAGCGAATTCCATTCGGCCCTGTCATTCTCTATTTATTGCAAATTCATTCATTCTTGCTTAATCTGCCATCGTCGCAATTAGTTAGCCATTAGTGTAGTTTATGCCCGCGATGCATATGCAAATCGCCGACGAAATCTCATTAATTTGACTGAATATTTTGTAACTATTAATGATTGTTCCTGTAGTTCATAATAGGTGATTTCTATGATTACGCGCCAGTCCATTAACTAATAAGTATATTTATTATGTGATTGTTGAAAGGAAAGCACGCTACGGGAATTTATTATATTATGTACATACATAGTTTTTCAATTTGAAATGAATCTGCCCTGAATGTGCCTTTTAAATTCAAAATCAAATAGCTCAAGTGCAATAAAATGATTAAATAACATCAATTCTATGTCATCTTCCTTTTGATAATCAATTAAGCTTTTATGTGGGGAAAACATTTCCAATTAACGGGTATTTGGTGGTGAACACTTCCCTTCTGTCTGCTATCTTGATCTGAGGTGTGAAGATTGGGCAACGAGGTAATGTTTCGCAATCCTTGCTATAATTAATACAACTAAAGTTTTTCTGTTTCTATTTCGACAGAAACGTTAATGTTTTCAGTTGATTCGAAGCGGCATGTGTACTGTCCGTACTGTTACAAGAAGTTTGTGAATCGCTACAATCTCAAAGTGCACATTCGCGACAAACACGATTCGAGCAGTTCAAATCTTGACTGCATTATCTGCAAGAAGACTATGCGCAACAAGAGCTGCTTGCGGGTCCACATGTACCACCATCGTAAGCAGGCATCGCTGAACGAGCAGGCCAGCACTCAAGGTGTGCAGGGTTAAAATCCGCATCGAATGGGATTGTACATGTAAGTTAATTAGTATTTTACTTGATGATGTGTCTTTAGTTCTGATTGTGGCGTCCGCACTGATATACTTTTGCATTCCAAATATTCATGACAAACAGTTTCATTGTTTTTAATTTATTCTATGATAGTATTTATCATTTCTTGTTTTCTTTATCTTTTTGTTTTTTATATCAGTATATTTATTATGATTAATAATGTTTGTTAACACATTTGGCGGACGATATTTCGTGGTACTTTGATTTCTAAGTCAATGAGTTTGTTGAACAAATAGAATTGCTCTCTTTCTCAGGAGAAAGTCAAATGTGAAGATTGTACTTGTGTATACCTTCTGATGCATAGTACTTAAATTAGGTCCTATTTTCATTGACGATTTCTTAGTTTATTATCGACGCAGTTTTGCAGTTTCTTGTTAATTTCACTTTCCTAGAAAGTATGAAATGCTCAAACATAACTGTTCCTAATCAAGTTTTGAGAAACATTCTTGATCAGATCAGTGCTAAATCATTCGAACAAAGTAAGCGGGATCAAAAATAGTATTTGTTGATTGTTGTGGGGGTGAGCTGGGAGTCTGTTTGTATTGCATAGCTAATTTTATGGCTGTGGTAACGAAACAACGAATAACGTGATTTTTTTAGCAATTTTTTGAAATATATAATATTTTTAATTAGAAATTGATTGAAGCAAATATATAAATCTAGCAATTTGCAATGGAATAATTGTTGTTTGGTAAAGGTATACTAGAAAATTTATAATATATTTGGTAAACACGTTATAAAAACTGATCAATGAGATCAAAAAATGTATATTATTTATATAAATATTTATACTAATCGTTATTTTAGCGGCGGTCCTACCTATACTTGGTTATTATTGAAATGTATTTATTATAATTTAATTAATCAGGCAATAAAATAGTAAGTCATTTCCATCAGCTTTGGTTCGATTTTAGCTTTATTTGATTCAATATAAATGACAATATGTAGGTATAAAGAAAGCATCCACATGCACTGCATGCATACACGCTGCTTGCGCCATTGCACATCTGAATCTGTTTTCGTAAATATTTACAAAATTATCTTTGTAACGAGACCGGCGGCTATCGTAACACCGCCGACGCGTAGCATCACTCTCCCTAACTCCTTGCAGTCACAGTACAACTCAATAGCGATGGGCCACGCCACCTCAATTTCGATCAATGCGCTCGTGTTGTTGCCCAAGAAGCGCGGATGACGTTTCACCACTTCGCCGGTGGTCTTATTCAGTTGCGAACTGAGTCGGCAAACAGTCGCCGGCACCACAAGTGATTGATGATGCAATACCACCGGAAATCCCTTGGTGATCGGCACGGTCACATTGAAAACCACGATGCGACACTGGAACTTTGACGCAACCGGCACGGGATGATGTGGATCACACATAATATTCCCGATGCCCACATTATGCATTTCGACGCCACTCAGCGTGATGGAGGGTTGGTCGCCAGCGAACGCTACCAACTGCGACACCTCCTCAGTGGCTATCGACTTGACAACAGCAATCTCCCGGCTCGGACAGATCATCACCTTATCGCCAACATTCAAGCAGCCTGTTTCGATCCGGCCAGCAACGCAAAAATTCGCACCTGTGCCCTTGAAGATGTCGTTAATTGAAAATCGAAACGGTTTCGTTATCGGCCTTTGCGGGGAGCGAAAACCATCGATCACATCAAGCAGAGTCGGACCATCATACCACGATATCAACTCATTTTCGGTGCCCTTCGCAACCAGATTCTGGCCCGTTAAGCCGCTGCAGGGTACGAAGGTGACGTCCGCCTCGCGGAAGCCTGCGTGCTTGAGAAATGCCTTCAATTTGTCCCGAATCTCGTTGAAGCGCGCCTGCAACCAGGAGACCGTATCGAGTTTGTTGATCGCCACCGCCAGTTGCGTGACGCCCAACGAACGCACCAAGAGTGCGTGCTCGCGCGTCTGCCCGCCAAATTCGAAGCCGGTCTCGAATTCGCCGCGTGTCGCGTCGACGACCAGAAGAGCCACGTCCGCTTGGCCGGCGCCGGCAATCATGTTCGGAATGAAATCCTTGTGGCCTGGTGCATCTAATAATGTTACCTATGTGACACATCAGACTAGACATCAGATACCAATTTACAGCGAGTTTGAAGCACTTACCAATTTCGTTTTCGTCTCAAATTGGGATCTGCCCACGTCCATTGTAATGCCGCGCGTGCGTTCCTCGCCCGTTTCGTCCAGCACCCACGCGTACATAAAACTCTGCTTTCCCAATTTTCGGCTCTCCTGCTCATATTTATGCATTGTCTTCTGTTGCACCTAAACGAGTGATATCACATGTTTATCGGTAGTTGCGTTATATAGAAAGGCATTGCTTACTTGTCCGAGGGAACACAGCAAATGCCCCATCAGAGTACTTTTGCCTGCGTCAACATGTCCAATTACAATCATGTAAAATTGTTCCTTATGCTCGCCGCGTTCCTTCTTGTACTGCGCCTCAACGTCGATGGTCTTCTCCTTTTTGCTGGGTGTGCGTTCTTCTTCAGCGAGTTGGTGAATCGGTGTGCCACGACCGGAGGCGGGCGATTGTGATCTGGGCGTCTTCGGCGTGCATAACTTGTTGGACACGTCGAAACCCTTCGTCACGCTTCTTGATTTACTACCAGCGGCTGCCGAGATAATTTTGATGCTAGGCATCTCAGATTCAAGCTGAACTAAATATGCGTCACAGTGAATGAAATCATTTCAAGAATTAGGTACTACATTTAAAATTTTAAATACGTCAATGAAACTAAAATTAATAACACGCTTAAGTTAGAGGATGGAGTAATTTGCTAATAAGTCAACAATTGCGTCGCAGATGCGAACTTATAATATCGTCGGGGCTCGGTACAGTGAAAGAGAACTGTTTCCCATGGAACTTGATCAAGGTTGGCACGAATGGCACCAATCGGACGTATTGTCTGCACAAAGCGCGCCCCATCTTTGATACCTTTTTAGATTGACTCGCGTGTTGATTCCTCCGGGAGAGCATTTTTCGGCAATCGTACGCGCAACGCATACTGGAGAGATTCTCCGATGATGTTTCCGGCGCGATTGTCACATTACTATCGATACAACGCGGAGCAAGTACCTCTTCAGCGCTGATTTTCGGCGATATATTTGTCTTCTTATCAGTCATCAAAGAGTTGGTCAAATCCAAACACCAATCGGATTCGCTCTTCATCGATGAATCGGAGCTAATCAATTTCATATCATCAACGCCCTTGCTTAACACCGCCACATCGTTGTCTACATCTCCGGCGATTATATTGAAAGGTGTTGGATGTGTATTGTTGCGAATGGTGGCTGAAGGAAGCGCGCGCAAGCAGGCATTCGTGTTATTCAAATGTGTACTGGTTAACGCGGAAAGCGAATTAAACGACCCGTCTGAATTGTTCTTAATGTTACTTAAATTGATCTTTTTGTTCAGACCGGCATACCGAGGGCCACTCAAATTGAATTTAGGTATGGAAAAACCACCAACGCTTTTAGTTGCAGTGAAATCTTACCTTACATAAGGCAATAATAAAATTGGGCACATTATATGAAAAAGAAATTAAAGTCAGTTATCAATGCCAATGCTTCACGCATTCTACTGTTTACCTTTTTTATCCTTTTCAACTGGTGTGATGACTGTGGGTTCAGAATCAATAGTATTCCTTATTGCAGCATCTTGCTGCCTGGATGTGGAAATACCTGAAGTGTCTTTCATTGTTTCAACACAAGAATCCAATTTGCTCTTGTCACCATGTGCCTGCGTTGAATTACATTCAGTTACATTGAAACTTACGCCATGTATATGTATAACTACCTCATCATCTTCTTCTTCTTCTGCAATATCATTTTGTGATTGAATATAGGCACCCATCCGCTGGGGATTGTCTCTGTTGTACATGAACGCTGCCTGGCTAGGCGACATGCAATATTCGTCCTCGACAGAATGACCGTACACATCATCGTAGCCATCGTATTCTATCAGATGTTCATATTCAGTTATTGTTTTACGCCACTTCCCACTTGATACTCACCCTCATTGTAGTTCATAGAACGAATGTTTCTGTGCCTGGACATGATGACTACTGTTCTATTTCTTCACTCAGCGAAGCGAGATGAGTTTATTTAATCAATCAATTCAGTGCACTCATTTGTTCCACATATTTGGGGCATGATAATGTTGTAAAAAATTGTATAATTTGCCAAGGATGACCCCCACAATCACCCACGATGCTCACCAATGCTCACGATTAGCAAATTTGCAGTACCACGCCAGCTGACGCTAGCAGCACACTATATACAGCGCGAGCACGCAATGCACAACTGAAAGCTGTGACCGAAAGTATTCTTGTTTCACTCACTGTCGTATGTTCATGCATAATTCTGTCGCAGCGCGATAGCGCAATCGTTGTTTTATTCGTACTGTATAGCTAATCCGGAAATATCCGAATTTTGTCACGGCTGTCACGTGAAACTGCGTAAGAGAAAGCGACAGAAGCGACGAAGCGACAGTTCTTGAAGCAATAAAATGAATCCGGACTCGTCCGCTTGGGACTCTGATACATGCGTTTCTCACTCCCACATGTTTAACATCTTTGTCACACATCTGCCTGCCGTATTCAACTTCGATCACTGGAACTACAGAAATCTACCCGACAACAGCGCTATCCCGCGGATGTTTGGTGAACAATGCGGGTCCAATGCAGTAGCATTAGCTTTCCTGACAACTCCTGCCAAACCCACCAAAACTTACCAAGCTTACCAAGCCTTACCAATTGCTACCACCCAGTACCATACCATCCAATCACATCGATCACATATCACATCCGATGTGCAAATTTGTGCTTCATCATCTGTGGAGGTTAATTTTCTGTGTGCCCGCAATTCATTTCTTCGCCGAATTGTAGCTAGTGTTAATTACTTTGAAAAGAACTCGAAATCAAGGATGATGGTATCAGCTACCGCACCAGCGGACGCCGATCGCGAGAAGGCCCTGCAGGAGTATCGTAAAAAACTGATGGAACACAAAGAAGTCGAATCACGTCTCAAAGAAAGTAAGTTCATTTAAACGCGTCGGCAGTACAACATTAATATTTTCGCATCTACCTTAGTGCGTGAGCAGCTAAAAGATCTAACAAAACAATATGATAAATCCGAGAACGATTTGAAGGCTCTGCAATCGGTTGGTCAAATAGTCGGCGAGGTTTTGAAACAATTAACTGAAGAGAAATGTAAGTTGCCAGGCATTGTGATCAGATATGCAATTAATGATGTTCTTGCAGTCATTGTGAAAGCTACAAATGGTCCCAGATACGTGGTAGGGTGCCGTCGTCAATTGGACAAGGGCAAGCTAAAGGCTGGTACAAGAGTTGCATTGGATATGACCACACTAACAATCATGCGCTATCTTCCGAGAGAAGTAGATCCTTTGGTATACAACATGAGTCATGAAGATCCAGGAGATGTCACCTATTCGGCGATCGGTGGCTTGTCTGAACAGATTCGTGAATTACGTGAGGTCATCGAACTGCCACTGATGAATCCTGAATTGTTCATGCGAGTTGGCATCACTCCTCCAAAAGGTAACCCCATATGACAAGTGAATTTGCTGTTTTTAATCAAGTGCTGTTTTAAGGTTGCCTTTTGTATGGCCCACCCGGCACGGGTAAAACCCTTCTTGCCCGCGCCGTCGCATCACAACTCGACGCGAACTTCCTCAAAGTCGTGTCCAGTGCGATTGTCGATAAGTATATCGGTGAATCGGCGCGTCTGATTCGTGAGATGTTCAACTATGCAAAGGATCATCAGCCATGTATTATCTTCATGGACGAAATTGACGCAATCGGCGGCCGTCGTTTCTCTGAGGGCACATCTGCTGATCGTGAGATTCAGCGCACATTGATGGAGCTGTTGAACCAGATGGATGGGTTCGATTCATTGGGCCAAGTGAAGATGATCATGGCAACGAACCGTCCGGACACACTTGATCCGGCACTGTTGCGTCCCGGTCGCCTGGATAGGAAGATCGAAATTCCCTTGCCGAACGAACAGGCGCGCTTAGAAATTCTCAAGATTCACGCGCAGCCAATCGCTAAGCATGGCGAAATTGATTACGAAGCGATTGTCAAGCTATCGGACTCCTTTAATGGTGCTGATTTAAGGTAATTAAGATAGCAATGAATTCCTACTGACACATTTTTAACTACGAATGTTTTATGTCTCAGGAATGTATGCACCGAGGCAGGCCTTTTTGCTATACGTACGGATAGGGAATTCGTTATACAAGAAGACTTCATGAAGGCGGTGCGTAAAGTATCGGACAACAAGAAACTCGAGAGTAAGTTGGATTACAAACCAGTTTAAGACACATTCATTAATGGAAATTACACTGATTTGCGTATATACATAAAAGATTTAATTGGTTTCTTACTAAACTATTATGATTACTGATCAATCGAGTTCATCATTAAATGCATAATCCAAGAAGAAAGCCAAACTAGCGCATGTTTGTGCGTGTAGATCACACTATTTCCCAGTCGCATAGCTCATCTTCGGTTGTGTTGAGCCCGGTTTCTAGTGGCACCACGGTCTTCAACTTGATGTTGTGTACATACCAGGTCCCAGGTATTGACTTGCATACTAAAACAATATTCATATACAACGTATTGAATATATTATTTGTTGAAATGAATGATTAGAAACTCACAATGTTTTCCTATATGTCTGACAAATGATTGCACATGGTAACATTGATTATTTAGCGATACACATGTTATTTTCAATGATATCACAAAAATCAAAGCAATAAGTAGAAATTTACTTACCAGGTATTATAGGGCTGTCCTCACTATGTGTAGCCCGCGTTGTATCCGCAGTGAAAAGATTCTGATCAACTTCTGGTCTGCTATCAGCTTCAACTTCGTCATCCAGATCGTTCTCCTCCACATTACTCACTGCATATTCCTCCACATCAATCTGTGTATTTTTGAGATTTGTAGAATCACCACTCTGCAAGTCCCTCATATCCACTTTAACACTATCAAATTTCAACAACTCTGCCAAGAGATTCTCTTTTTCGTGTATGTCGTTCTGAAGACTATCCGGGCTTTTTAAGTCCGGGATCAAACCGACCATACTGATATTCATTAGCGTCGGCTTAATCGTAAACCCATTCACATCACGCTCATCGGAACTATTTGAACTGATGCTGCAAGCCGAGTCGGTCATCATTTTATTTCTCGGTAGTGGCTTGGAGCGTTTATTTTTCATCCTATGTGTGAATTGGATCGCTTGCTCGAACTCTTGTTCCGCGATCTTATTGTAGATTTCAAGTCGACGATAGGTCTGATACGCGGCGTCAATAGCTGGAGTGGTGCTTGTTGTCGGCGCGCGATTTGCCTCAGTCGCTTCCTCAGCCGTGGCGATCACTGGCGAATGAAGGGGATACGCACTCTTCGTTGGGGTTGCAGCTACGATTGCAGTCGTCTGGAATTTATTCGTCAGTTCACGCAGTGACGTGGTCAATGGCGGCGCAGTTGCGGTTTTTGGTTTTGGCGGATCGACGTCATCCGGAAACAGAGCGATGCGTATCAGCGAGCGATCGCTTTCGAGCACGAATATTTCATCCTTGTGGACGGCTACATCAAGTACGCCGCGCAGATTGTGCACGCTACCGACAATTTTTAACGATTTTGCGTTAATTATGTACAAGGCACCTGGATTGTGCGTGACGAGATAGTGTTCGTGGTACTGATGGATTACACCGAACGCGTCTTCCTGATGGCGCCGTTTTAAATTGGCTGGTTGCGGATTTAATAAGAAAACTTCATGACCGGAGTCCTGCACCGAACCCTGGAATTAAAAGGCTGTGTCAAAGACCATCGAAGATTCGGTGATACGAATATAAGGTATGCATGTACTTTGAATAGTATTGTTTTCTCAACGGCACCATTGATGTCCGCCTGCCATAATCGCAGACCGGGACGTGTACAATACAACACTAAATCACTTGGACCCAAGCCTGCCTGCATAATGACACCACCAAAGTTTCCTAAACTGCAACAATAGTACATTATAATACATTGCCCAATTTCAATCCTAACAAACCTACACTTTTCTATCCTTCTTTCCAACTTGACATACTTTCCACTTTTCTTGGCGCTGGCATATAATACTCCTATACACAGTAGAAACCAATAGTCTTTGTTGTAAATAATGCAATTGCACCACCGCATAGGCCTCATCTAATATTTCACTTGATTTACATAGATGCATATAGAAGTCGATCTCAGTGAGCACTACATGACCAGTAGCATCACCACTAAACAACTTCATGCCATTCTTGGACCACTCCAATGCTGTCACATTCCCTTGATGCATCTCAGATACAGTGTATCTTTCAACTTGTTTATCTCTAGGCCTTAGGCTAGCCGGTAACGATTCCGGTGGCACTTTTGGCAGTTGAAAAATGTTTATGTTCCCTTCGCTGTTGCCACATGCCAGCATGTAGTCTACTGTTGATATTACTTTGATGCATGTTATTGATGCATTGAGATTCTAGGATACAAGTCATATGTAGCACTCCAATTTGCTTTTCATATCTAATCATTACTTCACATTTAAGCCTTTCCATATTTTGTGTTTGCCGATTAAAGCAATAGACAATTCCGAGATTCGTGCCCATCACGATAAGCTCCCGAATAGCATCCATACAAGTTAGCTTCAAGTCGGGCCCGAAGAGGCCTCGATGCTTGCTTGGCAACTTTTGAAACAGATGGTTCAGTGGAGCCCATTCGCGCACAACTAGTTCTTCCTCAACGGAGAGTGCCATTTTATGGCAATTAATACCTTTGATTCGGCAATAATTATCAACGATAATGCATTTTATACGTGACACTACAATAGAACCCAATTCGTTTTGCTCTACCAATGCTCTACAATCTCTACAATGCCTACAATCGCAACAATGCACTACAAGTGACTACAATGAATATGAACGCAAATATCCATAACTGAGTAAACAAGCAATGGAAGCAATGGAAGCAATGTGAGCGATGTGAGCAATGTGGTGCACGGTGCACGGCTGTACGAGACGGACTGAGACACATTGTCTATGGACTGAGACCAACTGAGACGGACACCTCCATCACCTCCATCATGCCACGGAAGGCTCGCCGCGGCCAGTTCCCCTCGAACCCAGTTCGACACGGCACTTTTCGCCACTGTGCCTGCCATGGTTGCACAATCACTTGTAACCACTTGTTGGTCACCACTGGTCACCACCAAGTGAAACCAGGTGAGATCAGGTGAGATATGCTCCATAAGCTTACATGTATTTGAAGTGTGGTTCTGAAACCAGTGTAAACTTCCGGAAATAAAATACACTTCGTTAGATAGCCAATGAGCTGCGCTTTCCAACGCCGTCGAGTACGCGTCGGGACCGCGTTTCGTTTTGAGGATATGGGCGATCAAAGAGTAAAAAGACACAGGAGGGAGTGTATCGGCAGTGGGGGCTATTCAAGCAATGCGACCAAAGAGTAAAAAGCCTTTTTACTCTTGAATGCCATGGATCTTGGTTCGCAGCCATATTGGAACCCCACATGTTACTAGTAGTATCAACTGTTCGGTTGGCAGCAATGCATCCATGGCTGGGTTAGTGTCTGGGACAGTGTAAGTGGTGTAAGTGCAGCTGTATGCTGAGCATGCTGAGAAGGGCAAATGCCGCACATGCCTTATAGATTTATAAACTAATTTATAAACTATTCTATTAATATGGGGCACTGTAAAGCTTGTGGGGTGGCAACGACAGCACGCAAATATGGTTTATCGTTTCATAGGTAAGTAGGAGTAGTAGTATGTAGTATATAGTAGTCTATAATAATGTAATTAGATGTTATATACAAATGTATTTTTAAGATTTCCGAAAAACGAGAACCAAAAATCTGCGTGGATAGATTTTTGTATAAACAGAGGATTTTTGAACAACACCAAGATATTACTGATGTGTTCGCAACATTTCGACGATTCATGTTTCGATAGAACTTCAACTTCAGTCGTTCGCTTGAAACCATTGTCGGTGCCTACAAAACATATTTTAAGATCAAGCTATGTAAGTATTCATAGAATGTAACAATAAGGGGACAATATTTTTGATGTATGAACATATATAACATGAACATATTTCATACATAATTAACATAAATAACGATAATTGATTTCTTCACAGGACAGAATTGCATGCGCTACGATAACAACAAATTCACAGACAGAAAGTGTTAATGAAGCAACTTTAAGCAAAAAGGAAAAAGACTCTTTCTCTGTAAGTCCCACTACGGATATTTCTGTGCCTACCAAAGAACAGTCAGCTGTCGAAGACATTTTGCAAATGAAGGAGTCACAACTTGTCGAAGATGCGAAAGTTGATAGAGAACCATCATCAGCATTGATCATTGTTAGCCCAAAAACAGACGTTCCGTTTGTAATTAAGCCAAGTGATTCGTCGAGAAAAGTGAGACTAAAGATGAAAGTTGCAACGTTGGAAGTTGCAACAAAGAAAACGAATATTTGGGTTCAAATCAGTTATAAAGGAGCTTAAGAAGAAAAACTTGATTACAAACGACGACGTATACACCATAATGGAAGAATTTGGATCAAATGAGCAACTAAATGAAACAGGTTGTTTCATAAAACAACGAATCGCGCTGTTCGAAAACAGTATGAGGAGGAAATACGAAAGTTTGCTATAACACTCAATTTTTACTCCGGAAAAGCCTATAATTATGTACGCAGGAAATTCAATAATTGTTTGCCGCACCCTAAAACCTTATGCAAATGGTATTCAACTATTAATGCATCACCGGGATTGTCTGTAGAAGCTCTGAAGATGATTCAAGCAAAAACAAATAACTCTGAAAAACAGATTGCGTGTGCATTAATAACACTGCGCAACAAAAAAACATTTTTTTTTAAAAGTCCAGGGTATTCCAACGGAATTAGACTAATTTTGATGCCCTTAGTCCGAAAATGACCTTGGTTTTGTTCAATCAGGTCAGGATTCTGAGATACAGCCATAGGCCGACCTGACGAGTTATACAGCCAGGTCCTTACTATAAGAATTACACTGGTCGACAG
>JARJDR010016792.1:0-72206 GCA_030264135.1 Myllaena sp. GC000078 | reverse complement strand
TCTATTTTAAGCATGTATGCAAAATTTGAAAAAAAAATATCATCAGGAAGTGACTCAAAAATTGATTACAAATTTTGTGGCAGCTATAGGAAGCAACCTTATATAAAGCATGGAAAAATAAATTAAGCTCAGCTTCGCAAATCCACAAATAATCACTTACAATTAGCCTGCGCCGGCAGACGCTCTTGGATACAGCTAATATGAATTTTTTATTATTATTCAGCCGGAGATCATATACTTATCAAGTGAAGTGTGCTCATCAATTTTTACTGATTTACTTCCATCGATTTTAATTGATCAGCGCACTAAGTGTTTCCACTCTTCTTAAATCTTTAATTTATAATATAATTTGAATTGAAATGAAAAAATTTTGAGCGAAATTAACATTTTCCCATTCTATTTATTCATATTTAATTTGTGACATGCGTGCGCGGCGTTCGTGTCGTAAGCTGATAGAAGTGGATGGGCTCTCGACGTGAAGTGTACAGTTAAAACACTGGTTTCGAAATCATTATCATGCGATTCCATCGACATGTATGTTGCTGCGCGTTCCTAATCGCTTTCGCGTTTTTCGCATGCGTCACACGCGCAGCATCGCGCGATTTCCGCTCGCGGCTGCTGTTGCAATGGCGGTCATGCGTGTGCGCGATGCGCGACGATATTGTTCGCGCACGCTGGATAGAATATTCTATTTGCTTTTCACCACAGACACTTACGCATGCCAACCTCTTCCAACGACTCCGCGGCGTCAGTTCGTGTGTGAGTGTATAATACCCAACCAGTCAATATTGAATTTTGCGTGAAATTTATCAATGCGGCATTATGCGTCCGCCTGATAGTGGCGACCGCAAGGATATTGTTGCAAGTATGCCGCGCGGTGTCGTAGGTAGATAACCTGCTGCTGCACTGATTCATGAATGGCAAATCGTGAGCAAGCGTTAATTTTTAAATCGCCTGCTTTTGCAAACTGTGGTTTTTACTCATCGCATATTCCCTCATTTGTTCATAGTCACGGCGTTTGTTTAGTATTTACTTGATGTCCAGTCACGTTTGTTACATGTGTAACAGCTGGCAAACGTCATTAGTACGGAGAAACAATATGGCTCAATTGATAACCGATGCAAATCATTACAAAGAATTACTTTATACAGAAACGAAACTTTTTTATATGGACATATTCTAATCGATTAGATGCTTATGCGAGAAGGTCGCGGAAAATCGAAAACGAGTCGATCAGCCAATTGAATAACGATGCGGATTGATTACTTAACAAAATCAGGTGTCGCCGGCCTTGAATTTGTGCCTCAATCTCGAACACCATTCATTCCCTGCCGCAAATTGCTTTGTTTACTCTGAGCACAGGCGAAAAGCACAGCGGCGGCTGTCGATTTGCAGACGTATACAATTAATATGCCATAAAATGCGCGCGGGCTGTGGCAATGATTGATTTTAATGAGTCGAGCATCTATCTGGAATTGACGGTGGCGGCGTGGCAATGCAAAACAAGAATGATGCGGCCCATCTATCGGCTGCTATTTTCGCCACGGGCATCATACACGGATACCTGATGAATCGTTAATCATCATGTATCATCTCTTCGCTTACGCGCGGCGCGCGCATTTTACATTACGCAGAATGTTGTTGCAATGGCAGTTGCATTCTTGCGCGCCTCAGCGTTTCTCTACCACACCGGCGTGTCGCGTCTTCTTCGGGCAAGATGCGTTCGTTGTGTTCTAAATTTAGAACTTGATTACTCATTCACACAAGCGCAGTGAGTGCCGGCGACGACAAGCACGCACGCACGTACGCACGCACTGAGTTGCTTTGCTGCACAGGAGCGCTCTGATGATGCTGTGTGTGGGTTCGCACACGCAGAGACCAGCATGTAATAAAAATCCGGCGCATTTCGAGTTTGGCGTCGCATTGCCGGCGAGGAAGGAACAAGAAGTCGACGAAGGCAAGAGGCGCATAATCGGTATAAAATTCCCATCAGTCCGGCGGCGGCGTGATAAAATTCTGCCCAACGAACTCCATTTTAAGTGCGACATAATCAAAATCAACAATTAATCCGCGCCCAATGGGGTGCATTGAGCCGGAATCGCAAATTTGCATTTTCCGGGGGGGGACGATGTGCATTTGCTTTTTAAATCTGTATGCGTTATTATTCGTAATTACTGCGTGTGCTGCGTGAAAAACAAAACAATAAGAAAATGCGCACAAAATCACGCAGAGCGTTGCGAATTCGAAATCTAGTTGGCGACGTTTAAATGACAGGCGTATTATGGCATATTTCAACGCATTACAAAATTGCAGCGACGAGGTGCGTCGATGGTAAATAATTATAGTGGCGTCGTCGTCGTCATCGTCGTCGTCGTTGTTGCCATAAAAGCGATAAAACTACGAATAAAAAAGACTGAATGGCACACAGCGTGCGCAAAACCAGCCGGCGGCTCTTCGCATGCAGGCGTCTTCGTATTCTTCTTCTTCGGCAGGCGTAAAAAAACGGCTTGGCATCGCACAGAAACAAACTGCAGCTGCTGTGCACGGTGAGTCCTTCCTTCTCACGTCATCATCATCATCATCATCATCTTCTTCTTCTTCGTCATCTCTTTCCCCTTCGTCGTAGCCGACTGCATTTCTCCGCGGCGCACTAATCAACGGCTAGTTTAAATTCGCAATTGCCGTCAACTGTAAACTGTCTAATTTTTAGTCTGCGCTTTTTGCTTTGTTCCAACTGCGTTACATAGAGTATAGACGACTGATAAATGATGTGACTAACGGCAGTGCACACAACGCGGCGGCATTCAAGGTAACTACGCGAAACCGGCTCGAATTCAAATTCAAATTGTACGAATGGATATATCGGGTCCATGGTTGTACTTGCTGTTAATTTGACTTCTCGGTGTTTATTTCGGTTCATACGGGTCTAATTATAGTTTTCAATCACTTTATTTTGAAAATTCAACAATGTCCTTTGGGTATCGATGTCGTCAGTCCGTGCAGTACATCTATAATTTACGACGATTCGGATGCATGGCCATTCGGCAGGAGGAAGCGATTCATTTATAAAAGTGAGGCGGGCACTTCTCATTTTGAGAACGAAAGTTATTTACGTTCGCAGCGTGCGCAGTCCTAGTCCTAGTTGCCTGTCCAGTGTCCAGTTGCAGCTGGCGGGCCGGTGCGCCGTCGCCGTCGGCCGAAATGACGTCAAACGGCGACGTCGCGCCCGTAAAAAAAATACGCGCGGTATGTGCGTTGCGTGCGTGCGTAGAGAGAAAAGGAGGTGTGTGCGCCACACACCACACAAGCGCATAGTTACGGTTGCATTTTTCTAATAGCCAACGCGCTTTATTTTGAACTCCAAAATTATGTTTGAGGGCAACTCGTCGAGGCACCAAAATAAACAACGTGCGAATGAAAGACGTGCGTGTCTCACTGGCCGGACGTCGGCCCACGAATTTTATTACATCAACAAACCGTACGATTTTTTGCGCGTCATACCACCGTACGCATAACAGCACAATAAGCGCAATAATACGGCACTAAAATGCGTCAATAAAAGTTTTTTTTTGCCATGCCGACAATTGCATCGCGGACGCTTTCGTTGCGGGAAAATGATCGCTATATACGCAAAATAAGCATCATAATCATGCGGTCAGCGCAGACGGATGACGACAATTAATAATTATATAGGTGCATGGAGCACAATAAAATTTCATTCAATTTCCTCTCGTATGCAATCGCACGCCACGCTTGGTGTGCGATGCAAAATCACGCACGGAGGAGGAAATTGTATGGCGACCGTTGTTGCGAAAAAATCTGTTGCCCACGCACGCTTTTGCACGATGCGCGCGGCGCGACATTTATTTGCTAACCCACATTTTCCTTTTCATTCGCGCATGTGACGCGTGTTTATCATTACCGGCTGTGACCACCATTTAAATTGCAAATAGCGATTCGATTTCGAATGCAATTGTCACGCGCCCAAAAACTACAACTACAACGCTTTGTGACGTGCCCACTTTTGGGTGCCTACTATACCATAAATATTTCAATGCACTGCCGCGCGAATTGCATGAATGAATTGCAATTATTACGCGCTGAGTTTTACGAGAGGACAGTGTCGCACTTACTTGTGGTGCGCCCTGAACGCTTCGCACAACCGTTTTATATAGAATTTAATAGCCGTTTTATGTCGCATCCACGCCTCTTCTCGTTTGCATGTAAATATCTCTTCGGGAGATGATTAGAAAGTTCGGCGGGCGCGCGCGTGCTGCGATTCAACAATCACGAAGGAGCGCGACCGATTATAATTACATCAATCTTTCCGGCCAATATAATGCGCGCCGTGTTTGAATGCGTAATTAAAAGTTAATTAAATGCGCGCTTTGAAGTTGCGATAGATGATTGCGACATTTCTTAGAATATTTGATGTTACCGTGAAAAAGGTGCATGTTCAAAACGAGCAAATACTTAAATAAAATGCACTTCTGCAAAAGGAATAGTTTTCGCTCATCGTAAGGAATTTATTCGCATTGACCATTCTACAAGATGTAACGAATTCTCACAAAACATGCATGAAGATTTGACTGAGCAATAATTGCAAACTGAATTGAAATTAAAAAGTCATTTTAATAAATTGCTTACGAATGCGCAAACTTTGCTCGTTCGTCGTCGCATTTAATCTACTTTGTAATTACTTAATCGCATAAATGTACTTATTGGAATTAGTGTAAGTACTTATATACTGCTAATATTCTTATATTTCGAAATTATATCAAATGTATGACTATATTGTGTATTATTGCGAAGCGTACGCGTGAAAAACGCGCATCGGATACATAATTCGCTGAATATACTTGTCAGGTCGAATTTAAGCATTCAGCGTAGCTATTATTTTCAATTCATGCATATGTAAACCGCGGCAGTTTTTCGGTGTTATCGACGCTGCAAAGGTAGTCAACGTTATCAGTCAATATTGCTGTCGATAATAAATAAGTCTACCTACATGCGGTTTCTCTCTCACTCGCGTGCCTTACTTTCTACACAGCAATTTTATTTATTATTTTTCTGGCTAATAATCATTTCGAATAATAGTCTGAAACATTATTACTTTTGTATGCACGATGTACACAAATGTGTGCTCTTGGTCTTGCGGATTTATTACTTCAGCTTTGAACTATTTACGAGCATTATCGCAATAAAATCGCAAAAACAATGGTGCATATTTTATTAGATTTAACGTATATTAATACTACCCCACAACCTTACGATTGTTACGTGCTACGAATGTTAGAGTGATATTCAGTGAGTTGCTTTATAAATCATTGAAATTAAATCCAATGTCATTAATTTGCAATTAAACATTGAAATTATAATTGGATAAAATTAATGCTGCAATATCTTACCTTTGCTAAGGTGTCGTAATTGTAAAAAAAAAATTAGAAGTTTATTTTAAGAATGTTCGAGAGCCAAATAATAATTTGAAAATCGTCGTCGAGTCTTTCGGTGCTGCGTGCGTGTGCCGGCGCGCCGAAGGGGATGCGCGCGCTATGCGTTCTTCCCTCCTTCGGCAAGCACTCGAGAAACGCGGCACTTTCGATTACACTGTGCGGGAAACGGTGGGAACCGGGCGCCCTTTATATCACTATGCAACGGAATCGTAGAAGCGATTGCTTGCTTTCTCGTACTGTTCACGGTGTGCGAATGCGAGCGACGAGGTCGTCGTGGAATTTGGCTGTGAGCGGTTAAGTGGTTCGCGCGTAACGACTCGCTACCGACTGGCCACCGTCGCGGCGAGCGATCGGCTTTTACATGTGCTTCGCGGCGGCGGCGGCGGCGGCGGCGCAGCGACCAAGGAGGCGCAATCCGGTGGCGATGCCAGCCAGCCAAACTCGATGCATGCGTGTGCCACGGGCATACACGTACTCGCGCACTTGTATTGCGACGACTACGCACCGGGGACGAATTTCATCGATATAGAATTTGCGTTCGCTGTCGCTCAATTCACGCACGTAATTACTAGGTGCACTTAGGTATGTCGTCATTTGGGTTTTTGATATTGACTCCGCACCCAATGAGTGTTGTAAAGCATAAGTAAATCCAATTTACCGTACTTTACACCTGTTTCTTAATTATTTAAGTGCATCTTCGATGTCTTCATCTGCTTATTTTTGGCGTACGTATAAATCATGTCAACTTGCGAAATACTTAAGAGGTCTTCGAGTTCAATAAGTTCATGGCGAAGGCTACATGCGCGTAGTCGAAAACATATTTATTTGTACGTCATTAAAACTGACCACTGACGTGTTGCATATCACTTTCTATTCGTACAATAGCCTATCGAATAGTCTGGAATATTCGAACATTCGAGGAATCGAAGTTAATTAATTACGAACAATTTAATAGTTTGATTTGATACGCCTGAATGCAATAACGGTGCACATATTGTATTTGCAACAAATTCAGACACGAATTTATGCGCTTCATGTAATTTTTCATTTTGCGCGATATATAGTCATGTCATACATCCGTATTATGTACATATGTGGAGTTCGAGGGCAATTATACGAACGTAATCGCCGCCGGTTCGGAATGCTCGCCGGCGCGCCAACGCGCGCTCGCTGAACGGATGTGTATGCGCGCGTGTGTTTGTGGTGCGCGCCCGTGGCGTCACCGGTCGCTCCTACGTTCTCCGCCAATCAGAAAACCGCGCTACGGTCAAGCCCAAAAACTTTAACGCTCGCGAAGCACGTGCGCCGCGGCGGCGGCGGTGGCCGCGACGGCCGCGAACAACATCGCCGCCGGCGGCCCGCAATCCAATCATGCGCGCACACGCGCACATACCCCACATATATCTACCTACATGTGCCGCACATACTCTCAATCGTCATAAATAATCATTCGTTTCAAACCGCGGATTGGCGGATCGGCGCGCATTTGTTGCTTAGCGCAAAATTAATTCGTTTCAATTACGCGCGCGCGCTCGGCGTATTCAAAGTCAAATGCACTGAACAATACTACGCACAAGCCGTTGATTATTATCAATTAATGGAGGCTTTATCTTCATTTCCGTAATCCGCCAAACATGTCAGTTGTAAGACAAGTTGGTGGCGTCCTTCGTCATATGTGTCGTTGACAAATCGTGCGCGCGCTAATCATTATCAAGCCCCATTTGCGCAGCCGACGCTCAGCGCGAATTCGGCGTATGTAAACACATCCATCAACTTTTCGGGCCGTTCGTGTTATGACAAGTTCGAATCGCAACCACTCCACCCGATGATGATATCCCAGCTTGGTTGTTCGCATGCGGTTAAGGCGTGTTTTTTCTTGCCCTCTTCCACGAGTGTGTTTTTGTTTCGAAAATATTACGTCAGTTTTGCTATCGGAACGTATTCATAATTATTCATAATTATCACGTTTGGGTGGCCCCCGTTGGCATTCGCCATTGCGGGTTACCTTTGGAGAGCGCCGGTTAATGGGTGCAATTAATAATAACTGTGCCATGTGCCTAATTCGCAACCGTCAGTCAAGTCGCAATAGCAACTGCTTTGATCGAATTTTATTTTTTTTTGTTTTGCTTCCTCGAATTTGCATTAATGCACATTTATGCCAACTTATTCTTATCGTCATGTGCGGTGTTCTTTGCTGAATACACAAATGCGCATTATTTATTCAACAATTTCGAATATTCGCATATTATTCAATCAGCAGGCGGATTGGATTGATTGACGAACGCAATTTGATCAATGCGGCGCGTGTTTTTCAATGCGCCGTGATGTGTTTTGCAATCGGGCCAATTTAGCAAATAATGACACGCTCTTTTTCTGTCTCTACACCATAATAATAATGATGTGCGATTCATAAATATTAAACAAGTCCGACGTCGCCGCTGACATAATAAAATGCTGGCCAATGGTAGCAACGTAAACATAATCAATCATTAAATGCGCTTGATTGGTTTCTATCATCCGACGTCACGCTTCAATTTTAATTTATCTCCACAGACGTCGGACTTGCGGATTTGTCGCGCAATCGACTTGATTCCACGGCGTCTGCCTAAAATATTATCAATTTCTTTATCTATCAATTATTTCATTTTTCTTCGAAGAAAGAATATAATTGTAACTGTGGTGCTTTTATGCTAGAGGTTTGCATGAACTCTTCAGATTATATTCATATTCTATATTTATTAATATTAATATAATTTTGGCTTTGTTTTGGAAAGCATCAACCATATTATATTAACCTGCGATTCGATGACATATAATCGGCAAAATGTCATACCGTCCCTGCCGCAATGTGCGCACATTTAATCTTTGCTCCCGAATGAATAATAAATTAAGGTCGACACATAGAAACCGAAAAGAATGGAATTGAGCGGGAGGGAAGAGGTAACGAACAATGACGCTGAACGACAGCCTCGATCTCCGACGATAATGAAAATAAATTTGAATAACAAATTAATGTTTGCCATTTGCTATGCTTAGAATTTTCCTATCGCACCTTATTCTATGCATCCAAAACTGTCATACGAATTATTGTCATTTGGCAACCAAATTTGTTGACATTTGTCATATTCGCATGTTTTTTCTTTGATATTTTGACTTATTTATAACACATCGTGATAACACGTCAAAAATTAAACTTTATTATTTCTATATTTTAAGAATGTATTATTCAAGTGGGTGTTAGAATCTTTGGTTTAATTTATTCATTCGATTACCATATACAACATACAATTAAACATCATACTAATGACTACGTGTATGCATAATATTCAAGCGGTGTCTCCCATGTATGGTTCGAGTGAATCGAAGCACAATGAATTGCCGCGCTCGTCGTCGCCGCTCCTCTTCTCCGCCGTGTCTTTCGCGGCAGTGAGATTCAAATTTCGCGTAATGTTATTGTTGTTGTTCTCGTTCAAGTAAAACGCGTGCTCGCATTCGGTCTTTGGCACTATCAAAGACGACAGAGGCTGCTTGGATCGCGCGTAGATTTCGCCACTGGCTGGCTTCCCAGCTGGCGATTTGTTTCCATCGCCGGCTTTCGGCTGATTGGTGTGGCTCGCATGCGAGAAGTTCGTATTCTGATGCGACTCGTTGCTCGAGTAGATGTGCGATGTGTACGATCGCATGCTACGATCTTCTTCGATACTCGGTGTATAGTTTTTGGTTTGGAAGCTAAGGATGTCCACCTCGAGCGAATCGGGCGTTATGCTAGTTCCACAGCTGGTTGAATCTCTGCATTTATATAAACTTGCATTCTAATTTTAATTTTGTTTGTTATATTTACCCGTTGGTTTGTTCCATGATGACGGGTCCGAAGAATCGGGTCGGTTGCATTTTGGCCTCTTCCTGCTCGGAACTGGGAATGATTTGCAATGCGCTATGCGGTCGGGGTATGTCGTAATCGGGATCCGAGTGGCGTCGTTTGCGTAATACGGGCGACAAATGTTTCCACTGCAATACAATATAATCATTCATTTCCATTCGTCACGAAATCATAATAATCGCACCTCGTCATCGTCGGCGTAGCCTCTATTCACGCTCAAGCTTTCACTTCCACCCTTCGGCGAAATCACGGGCGCATTGGTAACTTTCGAGAGTTCGTCCAACAAGTCTTTCAGATCCTCGGCCTCATCACTGCCGGCCTGGTGGTGGCGCGCCTTCACATGGCCGTGGTTCTCTTTGGTATCCGCGTCGCTCTCGTGTTCGGTATCGTTGAACTTTTCAATCAGCTCTTTGACTTTCTGCCGCGAGAACGGTTCGTAGTGCTGGTTCTCCAGGTCATCGAGTATTTCGTCAATCGTCATCAAGCGTTCGTTTTGCGCGTCGCCAGCGTATTCTGTCATTTCCTGAAGCTGGAGTTGCTGCTGCTGATGGTAGCGGGCGTTCAGCAAGCGCTCCTTCGATGACGGCAGCGTCGTGTTCGTCAAGCGCTTTGGTCGCTGTGCTTTTGGAATTAGTTTGGGCCGTGGTATGTTAATACGTTGGCTGGGATCGTAGATGTCGTAGTCGAATTCAGTAAAACATTTCGCATCGGTCGGGTGTTTGTTAAGATACTTTTGTTTAATTGGTAATTGCGGAGCGGGCTCAAGCTCTGGAAGCGGCACATTTTCCTCTAATGCGAACGAAACAAAATGAAGCGATTAACAGGGTAACTTTGCACATTGCATTGATTATATGTTAGGGACGCAAAACGTGTTATTGAATGATTGATTAATCCACACTTATGGCGCATTGTTAGAAAGCGGTTATTGAAGCTAATTTCTGCCACTAATTTCACACTCCAATTTTAAAAATAATTACCGTATCTATATTTTTATAAACCTTACTTTCGAACGAGCGAGAGATAGAGAGAGACAATTAGTTATTACACATTAAGTAATTTAAGTTGAGATAAAAACAATAAGAGAATATGCAGTCCAACTCCACCAACTTGAATTTAAGTACTCATTTGCCAGAATCGCGTCTGAATGAAACTTTGACAGATTTGCGAATTCTTTTAATAAACCCAGTCACACCTTTCTTATCATGGGTCGTTTCGGTGTTGGCATCATTTGTCGCTGGTACTGCATCTGCTCCTGCTTCTGCTCCTTGACCATCGACAGGGATTTCATTCAGCAATGACAAATCTTCTTGTATCCAGTCTTCAGCTATCGTCTCCTTAAGTTTGCCTTGTTGTTCGTCGACCGTTTCGGCTTGTTCTTCGCTGGCTAACTTTTCGGTTTGGCTCTGCAAAATAATATTAGTTTATCAAATTAATACGCTTTCTTCGATATTTCCACCGTTATAAGAATATTACCTCATCAGTGCTTTGTTTTTCTTTCAAAAATTCTTTAAGTTCTGCAAATACTTCGACAGCTACTTCCGGTTTTCCATCAGTCTCTTTTTTAATCAATTTCTCTTCGTCTTTGGAGGTGTCGTTACGCTTGATTTTTTGAAACATTCGCACGACGAAACTGGGTCGCTTGCCGCCAGCATCCTTGCGATCCTCGCGCACCAATTTCGCTAACTTCTTCAAGCGGTTTGTTTTTTCGGGATCTTTGATCTTCTTATCGGATTTCTCGCTAGTTTCGCTCACCGGCGAAACCGACGGACGCGGTGGTAGCGTGGGTTCGTTGGGAATTGTGCAGTAGAGTGATGCGTTGGATCCGTACGCAAGCTCACTATATTGTGGCTTGTCCACTTTATTCTCATTGAAGTCCACTTGGACATATTCGGAGTTTTCCACTATCACTTCGCCATCATCCCTCACTTCTGCCGTGATTTCCTGATAGATATGCTTATCGCCTTCGGCGAATTTTAGTGCGGGCGACAGAGATTCGGTAGTTGCATAGACGACATTTTCCACAAGCATTTCCACAGCTTTATTTTGAATCAACAATTTTTCTTTTTGCTCTGGTTGGGACGGTGGGTGCGTTCCATATAGATCATTTTCCCTGGTTACACCTTCCTCATGCGCCTCGACAACCCAATTATCTTTTTCAGCGCTAAGATCCGGTTTGGAGATATTGTTGGCCGGTGGCGGTTTCTTGCCGCGATTGGGCGCACTCGTGCCAACGTAGGGATTTGCAATTACGTGGGCCGTGTAACTCTGCCCGCCGATGCTCTGCAGACGCTCGATGATACTGGTCATCTTTACTGGCGGCTCCGGAGGCGATGCAACAACTTCTTCGTCCATGGCGCCGGTCGCAGATTCCGACGTTATCTCTTTGAGTCGTTCGGGCAGCGTGTTCTGTCTGAGTAGCGCTGGCTTCGCCGGCTTAAATGGAAATGGACTGGTGCTTATTGAAATTGATGAGTTTTATAGTAGAAATTATCTTATTAGGAATTTGATAAGTGAGGCGTGAGTGGATTAGCGCGATACAAATACGAACCTTATCAGTGGGCGTACGGACGTTTAAATCGTCGGCTGAGTAACGGAAGTGCGACAATTTCGTTTGATTCACGCCTGATGCACACTGATTCAAAGCGCCAAGTATGGCGAGCATCCACTTATCTTGTTCACCGCGATTTTCGGCGCGCTGTTCGATAGCAATACATATCAGTTGATTATCGAACTTATTCGTCATACTGCTGTGTGCTTACCAACGTGATGGTATTGTTGCGCGTTTCAATTTGGAACATGCAGGAGGATGCCGGCCCGGGTTTGATGTTGCACGGCGAGCCCAGTGTAATGGAACCCTTGCAAGGACTCAACGTGTCGTATTCGGCTCTGGAGCGGTAATACAACAGCAAGCGGCCTTCCAACACGAACCAATATTTCTTCCACGATGAAACCATACGCTGGAGGTACACAATGACGATTAATCGTGGAATGATTTCATCTCATACGCACATACAAGTTTGCCTTTCTTCTCCAAATACCCCGAACTCTTTGCTGATTGTTGCAAATCATGTTCTTCGCCGCCGCAGCCGCCTTCAACCTTGGCATTTGACTCATCCGGTAACTGTTCCTTATCCGGCGATGCCGTCTCAATGGTGTCCAGTTTCACTTCTTCCTTATCAGCTGCGAATTCCGCAGCCTTGGGCGATTCCACATTCGCATCACTGTTGGCAAGTGGCGTAAGATTCTCCTCTGGATTGACGCTCAACGCGCCAACTTTTTCCGCAATCGACTCGGCGTTTTTCTCCGCGTCTTTACTTTCTTTGGAAGCGGGTATCGTGTCGCTGGCCATCTTTGCGTGGCGCCCTGTAACCGACACATGCGCTGCTGAACGGGCGAACAGAAATGTTGTAATTTAACTTCAATTAAGATAATTGTGAGCTATTGCCTAGCCAAGTGGTTATCTATTATTTTCCTTGATTGCCAATTAGTCTCAACACGCAAGTGCGCGTCGAGCACACGGCAGGAAGAAGAGCAGCAGCGAAATGAAATCGCTTTTGATAGAAGCAAATGTAGTCGGCGGTGAAAAGTCTGATGTGAAATGCACGCGCGTAGTGTCTTCTGCACGTCTCAATGCGGTTGTAATGAAATAAAAAGTAAATCGTGAAAGACGAAAAGAGAAATGAACTTCGCCGTGGCCACATTATGCAGTTAAGCCTCTTACTGGTCAAGCGCATTTGTTACGATTTAAAGTAAGTTGCGTTGAAATGTATTAAGCACGCTTTTATTGCGCCTATTCTTAGTGAAATTTTTACAGTATGTGTTCTCTTTCGTGTGTGCTTGGAGGACGACACAATGCTTCTCATTTAAGCCTTCTTTTTTCCACAAATTGGAATTTACAATTCACTTTTTGAATACTGTGTGCTTTATGACCGCGGGATATAATTAATAAATGCTCATAACGTGCGGACATATTATGCACGTCAATAATTTTTAATTGAATATTGAACTAAATATTTTTCAAACATATTCCTGCATTGTTAGTTTTATGCGAACTAACACTTTCCATATTCCGTTGCATATCGCCATGACGTGTAAATTCAACGCAATATAAAGTTAATTGTTATCATTATTCAGAACGATCGAAATTAGAAAGAAGCAATCAAATTAATAATAGTGTAGTAATCGTTTTTAATTTTTAAGCAAAGACGGCAGAAAAATGAGTATCATGCGTCGGAAATTGGCGTTCCGGCAATACGACACATGTACAAACATGTTCCTGCCCACGTATCCAGTGCACGTTTATGTAGTTTAATAAAATTTAATCGACAATAAGTACATTGCGTACAAATAATTAAAATTTGAACACGGATATAGTGGATTGGTTGGCAGCGGCAAATGCGAACATGAAGTAAAATTGAAATGAGAATAAAAATGAGAATGAACAGCAAAGCGCATCATTTTCGTGCTCTACTAATCAGGTTTTCTTTAATTTCAAATGTAGATTCACTCGCAGTGTTGGTATTAGAGGCGGTGTATCCTATGTTCTAAGGCCAGCTAATTACTGCAAAGTAGTTCAGTGATTGATTATTTCCATTATTTGTCCATTGCATAGAAAACCGACACCCAAAAAGTATTCAACCTTGTTGGAGTGCTGTTGCCGAAGTGTCTAAATTTTAATTTACAATAATCGATAATATCTTGAGAAAGTTTTATTCATCTTGGACGACATCGTAATCTAGTCATAGCAAATGACATATTTAAAAACAAGACATTGCCTCCATACATGCTTATTTACTGGAAAATTTAAAGAAACGTTTCAATTAACGTTTCTGTTGAAAATTACAACGTTGACTATAGCATTTATATTCGCATGTGCATTTAATCTATGTAAATGCATGAAGTTTCTAAACTTTGCACTTTTTACTTGAGTTTTTTTTACTTGTATGTGGTTGTGTGATCGTTCTTTTAACGGTGATTAAAAGTGAAAACGCTCTATTAACATAACAAACTACAAATGAACGAAAAATCAACAGTATGCTCAAATGCAGGGTGTTAACGAAACCGTAGTGTTGGATCTGCATACGATAATGCCGCAATGTAAAAGGAAGATGATAGTCAAGCGGAACAAATTGAATGTAAACAATTCATGCTTAAAATCATATGCGATTTAGCTTGCTGTGCGTGATGCGCATATGATAAACATTTATACGTACTTACTAATAATTCATTTTGCAAGCCACGGTATGAGCAATTTCCTAGCCGCAGCCGAATTATTCATCGCCGATATGAATGCAAATTACGAGCCATCACTTTCTTCTTCTTACCGAGAATGAACAATTCGGAAGTTATTTAATTACAAACTACATTGTTTTAATATGTATATATTAACATTAAGGATATAATAATATTTGTTAATGATTCGGATTACGTAACTCGATTCTACATGTTGATTTTTCGAAATTCGGAAGTAACGCATTAATTTATGCAAATGCATTTGTTTCAGTACCGTGAGTCAATCGATTTATGTCATTTAATTGTTGCTGCAATTTATTTAACGTAATTTTTTCGTTATCTAAATTAACTTGACAAAGAAGTCTTCGTACAGTTCGGTGTTGGGCTGTATTTGAATTCCTGCTCGGCAAACGCATATGGGGTAATGGGGAGACGAGTAAAATTAAACATGCACTGAAATAGATGCGTATGCCGACGAAATTCAAGACAGACAAAAAGTACAATTTCCTGTCTACTTGCAGTGTCGGCTGAGTGTAGACAGATTTATTACAATGTGCTCTACCCATTTCCGATTACCAAGTGTTTCCCAACTGCAATGTGCAATGAAACGTGTACACAACATGCATGACTGAATGAACAATGAGTGAAATTCGGTTTACGATTGCACTTGTTCCGTGCATTAATCTTGCGGATCACCAATTATTAAACGCGTATATATTTAAAATGCAACACTTGAAAATATCGCTACGTTGCGAAGTGTAAAGGAAGTGTCAGTTTACATACTAATTGCATATTATATATTGCTTTATATAAGTGCATGCGATATGAAAATGTGCTGCGTACGGCACGCAATCCAAATTATTATTGTTCATCCATTGGTGTCGATTATTTGTTTCAATGTTCAGCTTTGTGTGTGCGCGCATTTATTTCGTTCTGCATTCGTTTTCGATTTATTGTTTCGAATAGAAAAGAGGAAGCAAACTTCATCTATAATAACCAAACCAACAAGCTCATTATTATTAACTTGTGATTAAACTAAATGCAAAAGTACGAAAGTTTGTGCCGCATCTCATATTGAATAGCCACGGTGCTATAATAGATCTCAATTTTCATTAGAGACTATTCATTCATGTGAAGATGAGAACATTTGTTGGGCGGTCCATTATTTGAAAGTGTTTATAATACTTTATTTCGCACATCTGGTTAGGTTTTGGATAAGTTTCTAATCGTATCACAGTGTTGATATGCTAACAGCTAACAGCCTATATTAACTATGTGGCTGATATTCACTCGCTATTGGCGATTAGATATGTAATTCTAATGAAGTGTATCTTACCTAGCCACTGATGATATGGTATTCGGCGAATTAGTAATTAGTTGACCGTCCGATTGGGCTCGATAACGCAAGCACAAAATCACAGTTGGTTTTTATTGCGATATGGAAATTGTTGACTACTATCATGGAGTGAGTAAACGACGACGCACTTTTGCAAACAAACTTTTATCCATAGAAAAATTTAATCGCGCGCGCGCGTTTTGATACACGTCCGTTCGCCGCCGACTGCGAGTGCGCGAATGTAGCGAATGCCGCGCAATTGTACAAGCCGCGAAGAATCAGCGATGCGTGCGATAAAAAAATTGTTCAACTCGCGCTTCCCGACCAGTAAGCAACAGTCGCAGCAGGGAGAGGACACATGCGTTCGGTACGCGCAGCGAGTTCGAAATGCGAGTGAAACCGCTCTCGGCGTGCGTATCGACGGCGCGTGGTTTGTACAATTACTCCATTTCACGCAAACGATTACAAATTCGAACGCAATTGACTGTCGTCGGGTTTCTCGCCGAAAAGAACGCGTGTCTTGCGCGTGCTGCACGAGCGCCACACCGATGATCCGATGCGTCCAATGCGAATTTTATCGCAATTATCGCAGCTTGCTAGTAGTTAGATGGCATGTTTTGATTTTTTCGAGCGCTCTATGCTGCTTGCGGAAGTTGACATCCGTCTGAAAATTATCTCGACTCCCAATTGTTCGCCACATTACATTCTCTGTCGAAATGCTAATGGCGTGCGCGCTTTGTCAGCTTTATTACTACCATCAATTGTTGATCATATCGATCACAATTTCGACTATAGTGTTTGCGTAATAACGATTTTTTTCGTGAAGGAAATTTATTCTAATTATACTTACGATCTGCGAGGTGTCCTTCTTGTTAAGACGATGAAATGCTGGAATATTTTTGGCTATTACTAACGTTTATTGTTCTACATTGTTATACAATTGATTAAAATCATTTATAAGAGAGAACTGCATGAGTTTCTTTCACGCTCTCAGTTAGCTTGTTATCTACAAGTTCTTAAATTATACAACAATGTTCGGAATGAAGGCACAAATAATTGCGTGCATTTCGATAAGTTATACACGCATAGTAGGTTTGAAACATTGTATTGTATAAATTACTTATGATTATGTTCATGCATCATCTTCATCTCGCGCTCGTTACCCTATGAATCAAATACCTTATTACTTAATATGTTTTTCTTATTTGGATTCGTCAAACTTCTTGTACCCAAAGTATGAATTAACGTAGACCGTGCGATTGGTTGTTACATATATAATTTAACTGACTAGACGCGTGTTAGACAGTTAATCTAAAATGAAACAATTCTTTTCCGCTGTTTGATATGCGCATCGGAACGACATAATAAATAACGGCGCCGTGACCACACGCCTGCAATGGACTGTCGTGTTCGAATGCGCCCAAACATTGATTTAAACCTAACACTTATGTTTTTAATTTAACAATAATCACATGTGGCAAATAAGTGCTTATCTGCATAGAGCTACATTTTGGGTAATTATACGCGGTTCGCCTTGGATTTACATTCTGGTTCTGCTACCACAAAATTGCGGCTAGGTTGCTAAAAATGGGATTCCTCACCTTTGTCGTACGTATTGACCTCATACTAAGGTTTCAGTCGTTTGAATCCAGCACCGTCCTGGCCTAACTTCAGCTCCTCGTAGAGCGTGGGATTGACTTCTTGCTGTGCGGGCACGTGCAGCGATTCCTGCTTCCAGCCAGCACCGCCGGACGTGGTGGAGACTGCCACAGCGACGCCGTTTGACGTGGACTCATTCTGCTGCAACGCTGGACCCTGTTTGCGCACATAATTATACATCACTTGTCATGCAGTTCGCTATTGTACTACCTGAACATGGTCCATATTGACTTCTCGCAGATAACTGGGATTCTCAAAGGCGACACCGCCTTGATTCTTGATGCCAATCATCTTCTTCGTGCGTATCAGCCACACCGCGCCGACGAACACGGCGGCGACGACGATCAGCGCGAGAATGATGGCGACGGCCGCGCCTGCATTCGAACCGGACGTTCCATCCGTCGCCGACGTAATATACTTGTCGCCCATCGTGAAACGGATCGGCCGCGTCAGGATCGACGTGCCGCCCTTGCTGTTGCGCGCCTTCACCGCGCACTCGTACGTAACGCCGTCCTGCAGGTCCGTCAGGTCGATGTACAGATTCGCTGTGTCGTTTTTCATCGCCGCCTTCTGGTCGGCGTCCACTGCGTGCCAGAAGACGCTGTACGCATCCACCGTCCCCGGATTTTTCTCCGGCGCCGACCACACGACGCGCACGCTGCTCGTGTCGGCGTGTTCGACGCGCACGTGCAGCGGCGGGCCGGGAAGCTTGGAACGGCCGTCATTAAAGCAGTTCATGATGTGCTTGGTGTGCGTGAGCAGGCACGCCTTGCTGGTGGTGTTGTCCAGCGACTCGCCGCGACACCAGTCGAGGCAGCGCCGTGGCACACCCCAGTTGATACAGCACGCGCGATGGTCGGACCCGTCCGCCGCGCACCGCATCAGCTTGTCGAAGTCGTTGATGCACTCCAGCTTGTCGATGACGGCGTCGATGTCCAGGAAGAAACTACACGCGTCCATGCACGCCGGCGAGACGCGCGCATCCACGCAGCACTGCATAATATTGCTGCTGGTGCGCGCGCTCTGGCTGCGAATGCGCACGGAGACGGGGCGCGTGTCGCGTCCGAAGGCGTTCTCCGCGTGGCAGAAGTAGTCGCCGACGTCGGCCGCCTCGATGTTGTGTATCGTCAGGTTCATGATGTACTTGTCCGGTTCGTCGTGCATGCGTCGGTAAGAGAGATCGTACTTGCCGCCCTGGATGACGGGAGTGCGCTCGACGTGATTGCGCCAGAAGATCATCTTCGGCTCCGGATGCGAGTCGACGCGGCACTCCAACGACACGGAGTCGCCCAGCGTTGCCATTGTAATACCGCCGGGCTGAATGTGCGGGCCGTCTGTGTGACCAAACGTAGAGAAAGGGAGAGTGTGAGAAATCATGAATTGATTGGGAATTTGCATGAAAGGATTGCCGTACGTACAACTGATTGTGATTTTGCGCGATGCTTGCATGGGCGTGCCGTAGCCGTTGTCGGCGTAGCACGAAATCTGATCCATATCCTTTGTGACGTTGTGGATGACCGTCACCATATGCCGTGTGATCTCCTGGCGCACGAGCCGGCCGGAGATGTAAAGCGATATTGTGGGCATGGGGCGGCCCATCGCGATGCACAAAATCGTCATACTACTACCCTCAATGACTAGATTAATTGGATGCACCGTCGGCGCCTGCAATTATCGGTTGCGAATTGGATTAATTGATGAAGTGCGCTGCGGCAATCACTCCTCACCTCGACGAATGCCGGATACGCGGGGTCCGTCCACGCGATCAATGTTTCCGACGGCAGGCTGGCGCCCTTCTTTGAGATCGCCTTCACGTACACGATATATTGCGTGTTGGGCGTGAGCTTCTCGATCATGTGCGACGTGACGGTCGTATTCAGAATCTGGAACGTGGTGTCCGCCATCGACTTGTGGTACAATTGGTAGGTGATCAATTCGGATGGATGGCTGAATTCGGGTGGCTGCCACGTGATGGTCACCCACGTGGCGCTATGGCTGGCGACGGCAAGTGAATGCGGCGGTGAGGTGACGCCCTGCACAACGTCCGCATCTGAAACGGGGGAGTCATCATGCACTGCACCACAAATTAATGACGCATTCACCCGCATACCTTTGCTGATATTCAGCATGATAATTGAGGACGGCAGCGAGGTGCCATGCTGATTGCGCGCAACCACAAATATGTGATAGTTGGCGCCTTTTTCCAGACCGCTCAATGTGGTGGAGGTGCCGGTCGCATTCGCCTGCATGTTCGATTGCAGGAGATTCTCGTAGATGGGCGTCGAATTCGTGCGCTGATAGTAGACAATGTAATCGGTGACGTTGTTACCGTCTGCAGGCGGATCCCATTCGACAAGCACGCCATCATCGCCGGTGACAACGGCATGCAGGTCGTTGACGGGGCCGGGCAGCAAGTCGGTGCCCTCTTCGAAGCATTGCGCTATGTTACCGATGTACGGCACGCAGGTGGTCGCCGTCAGCGGCAAGTTGTCGACAATCACGCCGTTGCAGATCGAAATGCACTCGTTGGGCACGCCGCGCCGGCTGCAGCAGGCGCCATGGTTGCGTCCGCCGGCGCCACAACGCAGCAGTTTGTGAAATTCGGCGGCGCACACGCGCGCCAATTGCTTGATATCGCTCATCTTGGCGTCGTACGAGCAGAGCGGCATGCAGACGCTGCTCAACTCGGCTTCCACGCAGCAACTTGTCACGTTGTAATTGCTCGCCTCCTCGACTTGTTCCTCGTAAATCTAGGCAGGCCCGGTGCGCATTTGTTTCATTCAACATGACATTGACTGACGGATCAACAAACTTGTCACAGTCGTAACACAAGTCGAAATTGGTGGTAAAATTTTCGCTCTTGCTAAATTTTTAATAAGTACAAAATGAAGGGCAACAGTTCTTCGAGGATATCGCGATCGCAATACGCCAGCGCTGATCATGTGGTGCACTTCAGCGATAAGTACCTCACGCTGGTGGAGGACACGTTCGGCATGCTCTTCGATGCCGAGAACAAGCCCATCATAGTAAAGCGCTACACGTGGACGAATCATAACAAAATCAGCATTGCGGTGATTACATTTGGTGCGCGTATCATATCGATGAAGGTGCCGGACCGCGCCGCAAACATCGAGGAGCTCGTCGTGGGCTTTGATGATCTCGCCGGCTATCTGTTCTACGAAAAGTATGGGTTCGGCGGTACACGCGGTCGCACGACAACGAAGATTTTCAAATCCACCTACGTGGTGGACGGCAAACAATATTGGCTGCCGCCGAATGATGGCGAGCATCACGATCACGGCGGATTTCGCACCTTTGACAAGGTGAACTGGACGCCGTACGTCAAGAACAGTGTCTTGCAATTGTCTTATGTCTCGCCGGATGGCGACGAGGGCTATCCAGGCGATCTGCAGGTGCGCATGACGCTCGAATTAACGCGCACCGCCGAGTTTCGCATGGTAATCGAAGCGAACACCAGCAAAATTACACCCGTGGACATTTGCAACCTCACCTATTTCAATCTGGCCGGCCACCATGCCGGCGAGGAGGAGCTGCGAAAGCACGAGATTCTAATAAACGCCAACTGCCACACGGTGATGGATGCGAACAATGAATTTCCGACCGGCCAAATGATGAACGTGGTGCACACCAAGTTCGATTTTCAAACACCCAAGCTGCTGGGCGAGGTGATGGGCCCCGGCCCGGAGGCGGACTTTGATCAGAATTTCTGCGTGAATCGCGGCGTCCACCAGGGCGATGGGTTTGTCGTGCGCGTCGTGCACCCGTTCAAGGGACGCGTGCTCGAGATCTACAGCAATCAGTGCGGCGTGAATTTCAGCAACGGCGCCGAAATCCCCGACGGCCACATACACATCCCGAGCGACCTGCTGTCGGTGCGGCCGTCCATCACCAGCCAGGAGATGCGCGAGCACGAGGCGATCTTCATCGTCATCAGCAAGATCGCGCAGTACTTCAAGGAGAAGATGCAATTGGCACCGGAGCAGTACCATGGCTTTATTCGTAACCTTATCAGTAAGCTCATCTACGACGACAGCATGTTATCAGCGAGCGATAGTGATGCGAGTCTCACTTCCGAGCTGGACCTCATCGATGCGATGACGGGCCCTGTGCCCGAAGGCCCAGTGCAAAATTTCGACATGATGATGATTCTAAAGCCCTTGGAGGTACAGTTTTTGCTCGCAATCAAAGAGCTCATACCGTACGTCACCGAGGATATGCCGTTTGATGTCGTCAAGGATGTCATTGATGATATTCTGGTGAAGCAGGCGCAAGCGCCAACGGGCGACGAATCAGACGCGAATAAGAGCAACTCCTTTATACACAGGATCATCTCGAACCAATTGCGCACCATGCGCAGTACTATTGGCAACGAGATTCCCGGTGAGCACGTGCACATGCAGCAGGACAGCGCCAGCCACACGAGCGCATTTCGGCATCTTAAGGAAGCGAAGGAGGCAAAGGAGCAGAAGATGTTCCACAGCGGTGTGGCAATACCGTCGATTTACAAGCCCGACCGCATTACGGGTCGCGGTGGCGTCGTTTACAAGCGTTATGGCGCGATGTGCTTCCGCACGCAATGCTATCCGAGCGGTCTGCTCATGGAGAACTTCCCGACGCCTATTCTCAAGCCGAACGAAACGTACCGGCACACGATCACCTACAAGTTTTGGATACTCGCCGGCGATCCCAAGAAATGGCTGCATCGCATTTCGTTGGACAACCCATGCGACGATGCGTCCTATGATATTTAATGTGTCACACCACTCACCTTGCTGCTGGTGCGGAAATAGAAGCGTGCGCTCGGCTCGCTGACGCCGTGCGTGTTCACCGCTTCGACGAAGAACTCGTAGTTGGTGTCGCTTGCGAGTCCCTCCAGCACGTATGGACTGCGCACGCCGGAAATGGCTTTGTAATCCGTATCGTAGGTCGTCAGCATTCGGAAGTGCACGTTGTAGTGGACGACGGTGTCGCCGAGCGTCTTCGGCGCCGCCCACTGCAGGATGGCAAAGTCCACGTCGATGTTCGTCACGTGCACGTGGCTGGGCGCACTCGGCAGCACGCCGTATCCTTGCAGCAAGCAGTTGGTGTAGTCGCCCATGTATCGCAGGCATCTGTGAGTAGCGCACGTTTTTTGGGGGGGTTTTTTCGAAATGGAAAAATTGTCTACACGCATTCGGGATACAAATAAATTACTTAAAGTAGCTGAAATCGATGCTCGTCACATTGCCGGTGCAGAGCTGCTGGCAGATATCGGGCAGACCGCGCGATCGACAGCACGGCGTGTGATCGATGCCGTTGGTGAGGCAGCTGAAGGTGTCGGCCGCCCATGGGGCGCAAATCATCAGGTCGGTGATCTCGGCGGTGGCCGCCAGCGCCGGATCGCAGAGCTTGTTCACGCAGGTCTTGTGCCCGATGCCCTTATTCGCGCAGCAGGCTTTGATGTCCGGCAGTTTGGGCGATTCGCCGACGGTGGGCTTCATCTTGCCGGAGGTGAGCGTCAGGCTGCGCACGCGGCCCGACGGTAGACTGCTGCCGTGTTTGTTCAGGCTTGTTACGCTGATCTCGTACATGGTGAATGGACTCAGATCAGTGAGGGTCGTTTGGTTCTGCGTGCCGGGCACGCGCACCTGCACCATGTGCGATTGCATGTAGTCAATATCGGTGCGATTCGATTCATGCGGATTGAGGAGATGTTGGTCGAAGGTGCGTAGCGAGGTGACATTCACGGCGAACTCGGTGATGCTGTCGGCGTTCACTTCGGGCATGCTCCAGGCGACACGCAGCGACTTTTCGGTGAGCGCCTCCACGTCAATCACCGTTGGCGCGCCGGGCAGCAGCTCGACACCCTCCACGATGCACGCGAGCGTCTGCTCCGTGTACGCCGAGCACGAGAAGTGCGTTTTGATATTGTCGGTGATCGGCGTGTATTCGCCTCGGCATACATCCTGGCAGATATCCGGCACCCGCTCCTGAATGCAGCACGGCACGTGATTGCGGCCGTCCGCCATGCAGCGCACGATGCTCGGGAAATCGGATTCGCAGTTTTCTGGATCCTGGCCGGTGCTTCCTACCGGAGCGGCAATACAAGGTTACGTTAACCGCGCGCGCACACACTCTCACACGTCGATATTTACCTTCAAGAATGCTTTGGATGTTGCAAAAACCGAGGCACGTCTGCGACACGTTCTTCGTATTGCAACAATCGGTGTAGTTGTGCGCTTTTGGATTGAATTGCGGTTTGATCGCGTCATAAGAATCCGTTATGTTCTCCGGTGGTGCGAGCGCTTTTGTTATCACTAAAATGCGTTTTTGGGAATGGAATATAAATCAAGTCGGGTTTTAATTTAATCTCGTCCATCGCAAAAAATATTTCCGCATTTAAATGCATTCAAGATTTTGGTAATTTATTAAAAAGGACATTCGCATCAAACTCACCGCTCAGTTTGTGAAAGGATCGCACTGTCGGATTGCTGTTTACTTCGCACACGTACACGCCGGAATCGGTCGGTTTGGATTTTTTTATAACCAGTACCCAAACATCCCCGCCAACCGGAACCTCTTTCATTTCCTCGGATCCTTGCGGCACTGTAAATATCGGGATGGAAAATAATAAACTGGTTCGGGTATTAAGCGCAGGACGTTACTAATCATAAAATGTGCACTTTGTCTAAATGATTAATTTGACATTGTCGCTGGTGTTTTATTATACAATATTTCCATTAACTCTATGATGTTGTTGACAATCTCCATTGCTTTCAACTAACTGTTAAAATATAGGTAAATTCATATAGTAGACAATTTAGAGATTAAGCGTCGAACTATAAACGTACCGGCCGCGGTATGAGGAGACGTTTTGAAAATTTTCCGGCGGATCTATGCTCTTGCGCCGCACGCCGAACTTGGAAGAATTTTGATCGGTCGGTCGCGATATCACACAGCCAGCGTCGCGTGCGTTGCCGCTAATATAAATTCCAATAAATTCCTCGCCCATCAAATCGCTCTCGGCATGTGATATTGAGCCTAGCTTAACCCGTCGCCCTCAAACTTTTCAAATAAACGTACGTTTACTTTACTATATAGTAAAAGTAGACATTGTGTTCGGTGCGGGGGTAGTTAGTGCACGCGAGAGTGTACACGGCCGAACTTCGGCCCTGCGGCGGCGCCGAATTCACATTCGCCCTCGCTCCATTTGTGTTGCGAAAAACTAAGTAACACGCGCCACGTCGACCGCGAAAATGAACTACATTACAAGGAAGACGAAGAAGAAGAAGAAGTCGGTCGGTCGGTCGGTCAGCTAAGGTATATTAAAGAAAGGCACGTTTTGAATTGGCCAAGTTAAAGAGCGCATGTATATTACGCTGCCGCACGCATTTGTGATAATTTCTAATTAACCAAATCGCATCACATCCGCGAAACATTAGTCTTCAAGCAGCGCAATTCGACGAGCGCCGATGGATGATAATATTCAAATTCGATCGTGTCTATAACATCGTTCACGTGCCGCGCGCGCTAACTTTCCAAGCGTTCATTAATGGCCGGGCGCGGTTTGCAATTGTCGAAATTGGATCTCTCTGCGAAATGGGTGTCTGCCGCCGCGCCGCATTCGTGCATAGACGCCGCATCGATTTATCTCAAGAGCGCGTTTACCACCCAACCAGCTATTGGATGCTCACTACTTAATAACTTGATCGTGCCCCGTTGAGGGTTGTATTCGTGGTATGCTGGGGCGTTCATTTGGTTATTACTTTTATCGGCGACTTTTTGAGTGTTTGGTCAGATCTCCTAGGGATGTACGAGTACAATGCTTATTGTTCATTTGCGGCGTTCTCAAAAACTGTGCATACTTGAAGAGGGTGTGTACGCGAACAAGTTGCTCTTCAAAATCGTACAAATCCGAAAAACACAATCGATAACGCATTTTGAACCGAATTCTTCTAATAAAGGCCTTATTTAATCGTGGAGTGGCGCCAACAACCCGAATATATGCTAGGAATGTTATTTTAATCTAATATTTTATTTGAAACTAAAATTAATGTAGAAAATAATTCTATTCTGCGAACAATGCATTGCGTTGGCGATCACGGTCGAGTGACAGTCATCAAACGCGTGCGTGCAATATGTGTGTTTCTTTTCGTTGCTATTATCTGTGCATCAAGACCAGAATATACCAAGTTCGCATCTCAATATTTTATGTGCTATGAACATTTTATTAGTGGAATAAGCAGCAGGTAGCTAAAGGTACGTTGACGAAGAAATTGGTATTTTCAATATCTTTTAAACCCACATTCATGACTGCAACGTTCTCATCTGCCTATAGAATGTCATGGCTCATTTTAATGACGCTGTCATTCGCTTTTGCTCGAGGCGCGGTGATTTAAGCTCTGCCAATATTGTTACAGATATGAAGGAAAAATTGGTTTGCGCAAAACATGCTAATATGAAAACCCACGAATGTCGTAGGAAGCTCATTAAAATGAGTTACTCTCTATGGGGAAACGTTAGAGATGGACATGATAAAAATCTCTTTGATAAAGACCCATATTTCTGAATACAAATATTCTGCCTTTGCAGCCGGTGGCACCTTCCTTACGCTGGAGACGATTTTAATTCCGCGAAATAGCTTCCGGTTTCATTAGCAGCGCGCCGCGTAACTATAAATATTAGTATTTATTCATGAGCATTATAAATAAAAGTGAAATACGAAACGCGGCATTAGTTAGTTGCCAGCCAGCCACCGCGGCGGCGGCTCACGAACGAATATGGGCCGCAAGCACTTTGCAGAATGAAACACTTATTTAAATGACACATGCTCTTAAAGTCTATCAGTGCGCAGTCCGCTCTCCCTAGCTTCTGGTCGCATCAATTACGTTGGTGCAGCAAGCAAGCACGTACAGCGAATACGGTCCCGTGGTGCAATCGCGGCGTAAAGACTCTACGAACAATTTAATGATGTATAATGTGCCCGCTGCATCCAACAGATGCGATTCGTGGCTACGACAGCAAATGAAGAATTGTTCTATTTTTTCCCTTGTTTCAACCCTAATTGACTTTAATTCAATATCATAAATCCTATTTCATTACATTTAAATTTAATTAGTTGAGCTAATTGAATGCATAGCTCAAGAAAATGACATTTGGTAGGGCATGTAGTGCACACCCTGTTCTTAAGGATCATATAGATAGAGATGAGGCACCCACCTGGATCGTGCAGAACCTCGAAGCGACGATCCGCCGTGACGCTCTTCTCGCCGGCGGTGAGCACGCGCGTACTGTGCCGCTCCTTGTCCTCCTTTTTCCACATCACGGTGTTGTTGCCGATGTCCTTCACCACGCACGTGATGACGGCGTCGTCGCCTTCGCGCACGTGCACCGGATTGGTGAGGCTGCCGCGCATCGATGGTAGGCCTACAAGACGGACATCAATTACATCGCGCTCCGCTGCGCACTATAATCGAATATGTAAATTGCGCACGCCTTCGCGCTCGCACCGCGCCGCCCTTCCTCATAAGTGATATGAAAAATTAAAATCCTGCCCGGCATGTTATGCACATGTGACATTTGTCATAATAATAATATAAAAGCGAGCGTCCCATTGGCGCTTGTATCCGCTGTGCCTCAATGTGTTCGTCATCATTTATCTTCCGCTGGTGTGTACGAGTGTATATGTTGCTTTGGGCTGATAGGGGCGGGCGGCAACTGCACATATGAGATGGTGTCAGCCGGCTAAGAATTAATGATTGCACGTCGCAATTTCTGCGCGACGCCCCAAAATATACCAACGGACACGACGCTTATCATTAAAAATTCACCTGATATGCAATCGAGTAAATTATGTACTGCCTCCCTCCTCGTTTCGGCGTTGTGTATGTATTTTTGCACTCGCGTGCATGTAGTAATATCGATGCGGGCATAATCACATGTTTAAAGCAGTGATGAATGATGGGCGACTTAATGGCGCTTTTGCGCATGGCTTCGCTGATGGCCACGAAAAATTTAATTATGCTCGTGCGCGGGCGCGCACGCCCGTATTAAATAGAGTGGTTGCGGGGGTGCGCACACAAAAAATCGATAAATGCTATTCGCAATCTGTCAACAAATCGCTGCGACGCACGCTTTCTCTATCTCCCTCCTCCTCTATGCATCGCGGCGCGCAGGTAATGATTAATGATTCGCAATTGCGCATAATAGCAAAGTTAATCTTGCAGTTTTCGAAGGTATATAAGAGATTAGAAAGTTACGCACGGCTGTACGAGGGCGCGGCACAATGCGCAAAAATATTTCGAAACGATTGCGCCGAAAAACAAGTGAAAACTTTTTGATTGTCATAAATGTCTCGTCGCGGGCGCGTAAATGACGGCTTGCAGACGTCAGGATGGAGGAGCGCTGCGCAACCCCATCCTTCACTCCTCGCGTTGCGCTATGCGATAGCCTTGTTATCATTAACACAGCGCGCTCGCTAATTTAGGAATACGTCGACACCTACTTAATGAAAAGGCGCCCGCCTATGTTCGGAAGAATGAAAAGACGGTGGGGCATTGTACGGGATTGCGAGCGCGCGCGCGCGAGGCGTTAGGAACCAGCAAAGTTTTGCGAGCGTGAATTAGTTCTTGGCGCGGGCGGGCGGGCGGTAAACGCCGCCGCCGCTGTTGTTCTGCTGAATGGCTGCGTGCGGTCGAGCGCGCGAATGGTGGCTGGCGGGCGGGTGAACGAATTCTTTTCGTTGCTTTCCGCCGCGAAATATGCATAAACAGCAGCATTAAATGAATAAGATGCAAAAAACGAAAGCCCTACGCGAGCATGACGAACTTCTTTATTCATGAGCGCAACGAAAGAGTTTCGTCTGCGTGGCGCGCCGCAGATTTCCCGCATTTGGCGAAACACTGCGATTTACATGATAAAATGTTTGCACTACTAGCACAAAGATTCTCGCCTATTTCTGCCAATTCGGCATAAAAACACGTGCGTGATGGTATGGTTTGTTTTTATTTGCTCATTATGACATTATACCATTATTTAGTTGAGATTTAGTAGAGCCAAAGCAAATTTGGTGCATGATTGCATGAAGTGATCGCTTTCTGGAATTCATGTCGATTGTCGATTCAGCAATAGTCGCAGAATGTCTTGCATAGGTAATCACGTGCTGGCTTGAGACAGGTCGGCAATAAGGAGACCTCTTGTTGTATTGGTGGCTGGTCCCAACGCTTCGCTAGTTCACGGAAGGTGAAGTATAGCATAAACCAAAAAAGAATGAACATCAATACGAATGCGACTTCGTTGGTGCGAAAGAATCCCAATAAGCGACGCCATGTGGCGGTCAGCAGCGTGAAGCGTTTGGGCGGCAGAGGTTCCAGATTGTATACCGACTCCGAATCGGTATCCCTTAGCAAATATTCGATGGTCTGAGTACTTGTGTTGCTCTGACGCGCCTCATCAGACGGGAGGTTAAACCACGATACGTTTGGTACAACTAAGCGCTGTCTGGCTGCCATGGCTGTCAAACCGCCGAAATAGCGCACTACACACGAGAAAGGTTTGAACTGTTCAATTTGGAAGTTAGGAGCAAAATGCCGTCGGGGCGATGCGTTGTTGACGAAATCAGTTACCATTGGTTACGTCCATGACCATGTACGATGCATATCTTTATTCTTTTTTTTTGCATTTGTTCGAAATAAACATTCATTTGTTGTGAAGCACTCCTTGGAAACAACGGCGCAAACCACGTTGACAAGGTGATAGGGTGATAAACATTGCGCCGTGAAATCATTTGCTCTCCAAATTCCGTCCTGATCACATCGTCTAAATTTTGGTAAGCTCCGTATTTTCGCAGGGTAAAGGTTCTGATAGAATATTTGCAGGTGAAAACGACAGAATACTACCAAGATGCCGAGGGGTGAGGAAGATTACCGCAGACGTTCGACCACCCGCAGCCGCAGCCGTCGCCGGCGGGCTGCGCATTCGCACCACCGCGGTGACCGGCGTGGGGAGGATTCGCCTGCGCCGCGAATGCGGTACCCACCGGCAGAGGTGGTGGCTGAGGCTCGCCGCGTCTCCTACATCAAGCATCTGCGCGAGCGTGTGCTAATGTGCACCCCGACAACGCGTTTTTTCAAGATACTCTTCTTGTCGATGCTTGGCGTGGTCTTCGTTCTAATGCTGAAGGACATTGGATTTTGCCGCATGATCGGCTGCCCAAGCGTGCCGAGCCTGTCTTTCAATCGACGCTAATGAACTCCAACCCCAAAAAAAACTGACGTTTGATTCCCTGATGACGACTCTATTTGCTATGACAATTTTTTTTGAATTGATTGATACTATGCATGTAATCATGTTTCAATGCCCACATTTGCACGATAAATTCTTTCGCTTTCAATCATCAACATCAAACTTGCGATGCAATGCTTTCTTTATCAACGCGCGTGTATACTATGTATCCATTGCCACCCGATTTTCGTTTTCGCTGACACGATCGTTTGGGCGGGTAGGTAAATAGTGCTTGCAAGCGCGGCGGGCGATAAAAGCCGACGTGTTCGGGATGCGCATTTTTGCCCATAATCGACACTCGTTTGCTGTATGGTTGGGGTACCTCCCCGCCTTCCAATTATTGATATTGGAAATGACTTTATGCGATCGCCAATTTGTAAAACACATATTGGCACGTGGCGTCGATGTAATCGCCAACGTCCCCCGCGCTTGTTGTACCTACACGCCTACGAATGGTGCGCCAAATGGGACGGAAGCCAGTCGGAAGTACGGAAACTGAAATTGGCGTCCTGGATCCACGATTTACGGCACTACCCCACAGAGAGAAGAGGAGCGCCACTTTGCAACGCACGCAACAACCCGCGATTCGATCGGTGAACAAAAAATAGGCAGTGGAACAAAAAGCGCCACGCTAATGCGCGGATGGTAAACAGTGCGCGCGAGTAATTAGTGCACTCAGAAGTAATAATAAGTCGCGAAAACGTTTACACTCCGCAAAAAAAACTCTGTCATTCGGAGCGGAAAATTACATTCGGCGACGTTTCTAAGTGCTTCTCCCGCGCCGAAATATCACGCGGTGCGTTTCTTCACGTGCAGCACGTAACTCCTGAAAGCTATTCACCTACATCCACCGGCGGGACGCGCCAATTTTCCTTCATTATTTCATTATGCATTGTGCGAAGGTCTGGTGGTGCGCAACGCAAAAAAAAACGGCCCGCATCGCGACGTTGCGACATTTATTACCTCGCTCCCGCACTTGTTGAGAATGAATTACAACCGAAATGGAATTCGCTTATTAAAAAGCCTTAATTAATTCCGAAAGCGACGTATATAATAAATACACGTTGTGGTGCCGCTCAGCGCAGCGCGCGGAAGTAAAAGGATCCGGCTGGATGCTGGCCGGCGTGCACAGGATGTGTGAGAGGGGCGCGTCGGATGGATGGCGGCGGCGCCGGCGGTGATGCTGGTGCTGGAGGGAAGCCCAGGATGAATGGCACACACTAGCCGGGCTGGGTCGTAGCAGGCGACGGCGACACCACGTCGTTACCAATGGTAATATAGCAGCGCACGACGTATGGGTGACATTGTTAAATTGTCTCGCCTCCGCCGTCACTATTATTATAAATGTGGTGGCGAATGTGCGTGCTGTTGGGGTTGGACGCGCAGAGAAGAAAGAAATCAATGCTGATGGAAAGATGGTAATAGTGGGGTAAAAGCACGCCGGATGGATATCGATTGCGATGGGTGCTGCGGTTGCATTTCGATGCATCACTCCCATATATCGGTCTATTGTCACGAACACGACAAAGTGCTACCCGGCTCGCATGGGCGGCATGGGGTGTGCGGGTGACGGACGAGTGATCCGAATCATAAATAAGTCGTGCACGGCGATCGAGATTGGCGGCGATTATGGACTGCCTGCAACGCGACAGACACATCGAAAGCACACACTAACAACGACGACGTTATTATGGTTACGTTTGCCATGACAGTGAAGCAGTAATTAATACCATGCACGGAATGTAGAGCATTTCAGTATATGGACGATTCCTGATAATACGCCACACTATAAATTCAGTTTAAGGTTTTTAATTTCTAAAACTGCTTTGGTTATCTGTGCCACAAAAAATGCGACTGTGTACGATAGAAAGAAGAAAAAACGGGATACTTTTTGCGTCTTTTCCAACACCGTGGGGGTTTGGTGCATAAAATATGCACTGTGAAACAGGTTGCAAGGCCCCAAATGCAGGCTCAGTGCGAATGCGTTAAATCTCCGGATCATCATTTACGAGTTCGTCGTGCGCGTAAGGGATTAAAGTGAAATTTATATCTTCACTGCAACTCCGGACACCATACACACACACACACACATGCACGTCCACGCACTATCAGCGCTTTATAGCGATTGCATGAGAATTGCATGAGAATGCGAGCGCCCACCACATTGCCACATTGATGCGCGCGTACCGTAGACGCCAACCATTATCACTGTCACCGGTGCCCAGGCATTAACAACGATTTTGTTGAGCCACTTTTTATATTAACTTGGGTGGATAGAATACGTGTGTGCGAGGAATGGGAGACAATTAACGCACGCATGTGAATGCAATTTGAATGGATTCGCTTTTTTTTACATAGTAGCCAGTTTTTGTTTTTACCGAAGCGATCGGTGATAATCACACGGAGGTGGACACTAGATGCATCTAACATGGCTAACAAGTTAGATTCCAATTTGAACTCATTTCCTGTCGCATCAAGTCAATTGCTGCACATGTATTAATTGAACTCGTCTCGTAAACATTCAAGTGAACTGAACTGAATATGCCCCGCGACGACCATTTCTCAGCAGTTAATCGGTTGGCAATGCCGCGCAAGGCATCGAATGGATATGGGGAATTTTATACTCACCGTCGCGACGCGTCGGCGTCGTTCGGATGCGAAATTCTTCTCGTATTATTTATCTCAAAATTATTCCATGCCGTAAAGAAAAACACAATCGTTTACTTTGATCAAATGACACTTCTTTCAATACGTATTGTATTTCGTATGCAGGTACACTGTGTTATCAATCATAACGCAGATTGAATACAATTTGAATAAATCATGCATGAACGATGGCAAAATTAAAACGGCATTGGGCCCATTATTATTCGTTTTCTTCGCTCTTCTCGTGGCGGCGGGGTAAATTGAATTTCCCGCTCTTCGCCCATCGCGGCGCCCTCGCAGATCAAACGATCAATCGCATTCGAGCGTGGCGGCGGCGTAACGATATTGATTTGGGGCATGCAGATTCTGCATTCGCGCGGCCGGGGCCGGGGGGCGGGCGGAAAAGTGAAACAGAAAAACAAAGACAATACATTATGCTCGGCAGCAGGCGTCGTCGTGCAACTTATCGATAACATGTATTCATTACTGCGCTCGCGACGTGCTAAGAGATTGATTCAGTTCCGTTTCGGTGTACATACCCTCTCTCCGCATGCGTTGCAAACATCAATCCATCAATGGGAGACGGCACGGACGCTCGGGGCGAGGCAAACAATAACAAGCGCAGCGCGCGCTTTCGTCAACAATCGCAAATAAATCAACGTAATTACCGAAAAGAGTTACTGCGCGTTGAGTTCATTTATAAATTGTCGACGAAACAACCTCCGCTCCTCCGCCCACGCACGAACTCAACGCAAAAAACGTGTGTCATCGAATACAGCAAATTAATGAACGCTTGGGGACGAGCACCACAGGGAAACATCCGCGATATCGATGAGAACGTAAGACGGTGGTGGGCCACTTCACACCGGAGAACAAGGAGGAGAAGACAAAGGACCGACCGGGAAGGTCACATGGATAGAGGGGTTGAGACGTGCGGCATAATTGAATTCCGCACGCTCGATAAACCCATAATCATCAACTTAGGCGAGAGATGCGCGTGAGCCCTTTCGCGCTCGTTGCAATCGGCATAATATCTCATCATCGTCGGCTAAGTACGCAAACTGTATCCTATTACTACATAGGTACGTTGTTGTTGTTGTTGTTGTTGTTGTTGCTGTTGGAGAATGCCGCCAGCCCTTGGAGGTGAAATCGAATTGCAATTTCGCAAGCGACGTCTAGCAAATTGCTAGTTTGCGCTTTGCATTGGGGGGCTGGCGCGGAGGGGGCGCTTTATTTAAATAAATATCATTAGCTAGTGCAAATATTTGCGTGCGAAAGGCAGACGAATTGTAGAGGGTGAGTGTGTGCCGGTATGTAGTATGTAAGCAAGGAAGCGAGCAAATAAACGAGATAGCTGGCTGCCTGATAGGAACAGGAACGAACAGGTTATGCTATTCTGTTACATTTAGTCCTTCCTGTTTTACCTAAAGCTCTTCAGATTCCCATCCAGAGCTGATTTGGGCCCGTAATTAAACTGTTGTTAAATGGATAGGCTGCTCGTTTTGCGGTATTGCATGTGTAAACATCATTAAATCACAAGAACAAAAAAAAAATACGTGCTGGCCACAATAATATTTCAGTATCCGCCACGACAGCGCATACCCACTTCAACCTACTGCCCCCGATGGCCTCGTAACCATAAATTACTGCACCCAACCCGCACACACACAAACGCACCACTCAAAACTAGAAAGGATTTTTATCAGCCACAATCCTCGGACCAAGATAAATTGAATCGGGAGAGCCGCGTTGCAGCCATGCCGGCGACTTTTGAATGATGAAAAATGCAGCGTCATTCATTGATATCGCTGTCGGGGATGATGATGATGGTGGTGGTGGTGGTCTCAGCGCGATAATGGTTTTTAATGGTCGCTGACCGCACGACAATCAGTCATATCTGGGGACGAAGGGACGATCCATCCGCACCATAGAATCGATTAAATAAAAAACCCCGCAAAGAATTTTTGCGCAAGATTACTATAAATAGAATTGTTGCATCGCGGCCATCGATCGTTAGGGCACTCCTCGGCCCAAAAACAGAGAGCCTTGCGTGCCGTGCGCTAATTTTGTTCAAATTCACGCCCACAAACAGCCTGTATTTTGAAAACTAACGGTGTTATTACTTTGTTGACAAACACCAGTTTTAAATTAAAAGCGAGAGGCGCCGCGCCGTTTTAGGAAGTTTGCGCATTCTTCGCCGTCGGCGTAGTGACGCGCAACCCTTACCCATCCCTGTCGCCTATCCCCATAATCCGCCGGCGTTTACTAACCGACTTGATTTATACAATCGTGCGCGCCGGCGCTCGTCGCGTGATAAGAGATGCTCTCGTGCGCTCGCGCGCGCGCGCTGCTCTCAAGTACGAATGTCGAGCAAATAACTTTCCCACCTTTCGCCTATTTACCGCCAGCGGCGCATATTGTCCGCCAGCGGCGCCGCGCCGAGCGGGCGCACCGATAAAGATGTCGTTGCTGGCTGGCTGGTGGAAGAGAGGGCGGCTGCATGCCGATTCGGGCCAGTGGCGCGTTTATTAAATCAGCTCCTGTGCGCGAGCGAACGCTTGGCAATAAACCCCAAAACCCGGAAGTAAATTGATATGGAAAAGCTTTGACCGAGACAAGATTGCAGTCGTCGTCTTCGTCGTCGTCGTGCATGGAGGATGCTCCTCGTATGTAGACGCTGTTAAAAGTCCCAAAGAACCATCATCGTGTGTTGTAAATCACCATCTTAAATATTATGGGCGTCGCGTGAGAGAGCTGCAGAGATGCGCCCCCACACGTAATTCACAATAATTACGTATACCACGCGCGCTGCTGTGAGTTAATTAAATTACGTGCACGACGCACGGTTAAGCGGCCGCTGTCATGTCACGTTGCCGCTCAAAATCTTATCGCAGCGCGCCTCGTGCCGCGTAATGTATTCGTCATTTGCACAGCAGCGCACGCTTTTTATTGCATTTAGCTAAATATATAGATAACCATTCAACTCCTTGTGTGCTCCCCTTCGACATACCACCATCCTCAGTGTGGTCTAATCGAATACTTTATTACAAGGCGATATTTCATTTGGGTAACGACATGCGAAGTCCGTACGTCCGGCGCGCAATTTATATGTTCCGCCCTGCGCAAAGTTAAAGTTGTGCCACACGCCAACCCCGTGCGCAATCAATCAATATCCGTAATTTCTGGCTAATGCAACGCTAGATTTGCGATGTGCATAGAAAAAACACACGCATCACATCAGCGACGAACGGCTGCCTTTTTGTTATGTAAAAAAGAAGCAGCCCAGTGGTGGCGGCGTGCGGGCAGGCTCGCCCGATGGCCGCCTTTGTGCGTCGAGAGTGATTGCGGCCTGTTTGTCAACGTCGGCGAGAACATAAAAGGGTATAAAGTTGGATAAATTGAAAACAGCGGTTCACACTCTTATTCCGGGAGCGCCGCGTCGCCGCACGGGGATATTGCGTGCCGCCTGCACCCCGTGTGTGTACGCGCGACTCTATTTTCGAGGAAAAGTGATTAGTTTCCCGCATGCCCGATATCAAAAAAAAAGAGTGCCTTCGAATTCAAGGTTAGCGTTTATAAATATCCCAGGTAATTCGATTATTTTTACTGCATTTTGCGAAAAAATTTACATTTGATCAAGCTGCAAAGCGCTACACGAAATCTTTTCATACCAGTTCGAGGAAACAACTTCAGCGCTTATTTTAAGTAGATGTGATATTATAAGAGGCGCACCGGATTATTTATCAACCACAACAGAAAGCATTTTGCGTAGCCCGAGCGTGCTTCAGCGATTATTATTTACCACGGAAGCGCCCGCGCACGCGCCACTGCTTGATATTTGCCGCATTTCCACCAGCAAATCCTCCTCCCGCCGCGCAGCACGATAATAAGATATAAGATAAAGAAAAACATGCGCGCTAATATTGCACGCTGGCGTCTCTCAACAACGGTTTCGCGCATATTTCGAGCGTACCCGAAACCTGTCAGCGCGCATTACGATAAAGAAATTTGCTGCGTATTTCCTGATTATGGAGCCACCCCGACGATGACGTTGAAAAAAGGATGTCGGGGCAGGCGCGCGCGAGAGTAGTGTAGTGTTCGTTCGTGCGGTGGCGGCGAATGATGATGCGGGGGTGGAGTAGAGGATAAGTGACATGCACGGATCGGGCCGACGCGGGCGGACGCGTCGTGCTCCACATTATAAGACTTTAACATTGCACACAAAACCAGATTTACGGCATATAAGATGTCAAAACAGGATATAAATTACACCTGTCGCTTGAATAATTTCCGTGCTAGCGCGCGAGCGGCCTTGTTTGCTTCAACTTCACTTCGTGCTGGCGTGAGCGCTTGGTGTATGCATGTGTGCGCAAACTCCTCACTCGTACGTTCCGATTTCGATGATACTCATGATACTTTAGGTAACTGGCTAAGCATTGGCGATGCGCTCGACCGCACGTAGGTAGAGATAAGAAATGCGCATGCGCGCTGCCCGCAGTGACGTCTGACTGGTCATACGGATCATACGATCAATTCTGCCATTTTTCTTTCGTTTGTCAGGTGAAGTGTGTCCGCGTCACGAATATTCGATGTATTAATTTGCGCGCGTGCTTCTTTCCCCAACGAAGCCACCGTGAATCGCCTTCATCATCCTGCTGCATATCATCCCAACAACAATAGGGGACACTGAGTGCTGTGCGCGACCCGGTAATTCGTGATGACTTAGACTGCTGTGTGATTGCCGCGGAGAAGATTTATCCAGATCGATCATCGTTTTGAAGAGACCGAACAAGGTATGATTGCTTATCAATCGCTATCACCTTGTGTAATAGATGTGAGATAATCGCATAATGTACCTAACATTGCTAATGTTCTTTTCGCCACAATTAGAGGTGAAACACACGTGATTCCACACCGCCCGGAAGGAAAATAGCCAACACCGATTACTCCTAGTACTCAGGTACTATAGGTGTTATATCATTATAAGCAATTCCTTCTATTCGGTATTTAAAAAACATTCTGGTTTGTTGCAGGTAAACTAATTTCTGCACATTTGGTCGATGATAACGTCATTAGCTGGTACGCAAACAATTCATTTATCATTCGCGTTTCCGCGTTTCCGAAATCGCCTTACGTCTTGCGTCTGCGAAGTTCAATACCGCAAGTGTGTAGCAAGTTGAGTTATTTTTCGCAACATTCTGTCATCTTTCATTCATGTTGCGGAGCGTACTAAAGAGCCAAAAGCGTTTAAAATGCCACAAAACAGCGTCGGCGGGGGACGGTAAACGTATCCAGACGTCGCGTTGCGACGACCGACGCGTCCATCGGTCGGAAGTCCTCTACCTATGCATTTTCATTTGCTTCACTTGTTAGCAAAAGGTAACAGAGGACGACGGAAGAAGCGCAAGTCTAAGCTCACAAGGGTTGTGACGAATGATATATTATTTTGTTAAAAACAACAAACGACTGCGCTCGTCTCATTACATCCACCGAGCAGGCGGGATCCTCGCTCGCGTTTACTTACCCCCCTTGCACACTCACAAGAGTTCACATACAACCTCAACCCATACAGGGGGCGCTTGGGCAATATTCGTGGGTGTATATATGTATAGATAAAAGACATTTAAGTCGGCGATGAAGATGCGCTTGTATAGAACGGGACGGGCGTGAAGGGACGCAGGGAGGATGAACGCGCGCGCGTCGGGGATGACGAGGATGAACGACAAGTAAAGCCTTCTACGCTCGAGTCGTGCACATTTGCGAGAGAAAAGTGTGCTGCCGGCTGCTGCAGCCGGCCCGCGAATGAATACGTACTGAACGAGGACTAGATCCTTTGCCGTCGTCCTGCGACCGACGTCGGCGGGCGAACTTTCTGCGCGCGGGTGTTAAAAACAGAACAAAGAATCGAATGGCCACCCACCAGTCGGGGGGGCTTGATGCGTCCTTTCCGTATGCCATCCATATAGCTTCCCGCACACAATACTGGAGCTGACTGCGGTGCGCACAAGGTAGATGGAAGGTTGCAAGCCAGCCACAATAAGAAGATAAATTGTTTAGCGCATAACATATGTTTATTGCGGGCGAAGTGGATATTTCGGTAACCCTCCCGGCCGCATCGAAACACTTAATATCGTGCGGAATGACGGTCGGGAAAGGTACGGCGCGCACGAAGAAGTCGGAAGGAAGACAATTGAATCGACATGGGACGCCGAATATTACTGCCGTTTTAATCGTGGCTCGCGCGGGTTAATTAAATTATTTCGATGTTTTCGGGGTGGCGGGACGCGGCGTCCGCAACAAATACAAAACAACAGCCACGCCAGCACACAGCACAATTCCGCATTTCGCATAAATAACGCGCGATCCCCAAAGTTGTATTAAGGGATCGAGGATAATAACAGTCGTTCGGGCGGGGCAAAAATAGGCGAACAGAAAAGCGGCGCCCGCGCGTATAAAAGAGATACCACTCACTTTGAATCGCCGTGACGAATAGCATCGTTAGATAAACGATGCACCAGTGCTTCATGGTGACGGCGCGGCGTGCGCGCGCAGGACAATCCGATGATGAAACGCTTTGCTCGCCGCCGCTTCGAATCTGCAACAGGAATAATTCACTCGATAAATTCAGCACGATGCGAAATGTATATATTATTTGCGACTAAGAATGAGAAATTCCTCAGACGACAAAAATTTAATTTTTCCGCCAAGTTTAGTGGGGCATGCACAGTTGTTTCATCCGCGTTGGGCGGTTGCGTGCGAAACTTTTTCTTTTCTTCAACAAGGGCGCTATTAAAACTTTTGTGTTTTATATACACGCACGTTTTATGTTTAATTTGCTCCTTTTTACTTGCACTTATGGAAGATATAAAAGTAACTAAAGGGCCAGAAGGGGCGTTCGCACAAACGAACGCCGGGGGTATCATGGATGTGCGCCGCTAAATTGCATAAAAACTTTCAACATAAACAGCACGTCCGCATGCACTCCTTCCGGTATTCGCACAAAATAGCAAAACAATGATATCGTATGTTGGTTCATGTAGGACTGACCACATAGCAATGATTTTCGCCACCAGATTTACGTAATTATTACGTTTTTTAAATAACCACAACGATTGTGGAAATTCATGCGTCGGTTCTTCACATGGTGCAATTTATTGAGTGCACTTTTAATTGAACAAATCATGTTCGTGCACAAGTAAAAACTTGGCAATTAACATCAATAAACGCGAATAACGTAATAACAGTTCGCCGTTAATTAAGAGCGGATTGATTGCGCTGCTTCCTAGCTTACTCGTTGCTCGATTGAATAGATTGCAGCCGATAATTAACCAAGATTTTCCCTTCCTCGCTCTTTCATTGCTTGGATTTCCGTCTACAAAAAGTAAACAGAAATCCCACCAGCAAAAAGCACCAATAAAACAATCGGATTAAATTGTAAAAAGTTGCGCTCACGCCAAAAAAAGCATATTTATATTTCCGTCCGACCCTTGTCTTATTCTTCGCCCCATCAGCGTGCTTTGCTATGATCCATACCGTCCACTCCGCCCACTTTTTCCTTGTGCGTTCTTCTTTTGGCGCACAAACACATCGAGGAGGATAACCGCACACAATGCGCAATAAACAAAATTAATTTCGCGATAAAAACAACGAGCGCTGTTTGCGGCGCACGCGGGGGGCGCGCACTGAGATTTGTCGGCGCCACTCCCGTCCGGACTCTCGACGTCGACATCGCCGATCCTTTTCCGGACGCGCCGCCGCCGCCTTTTGCCTCGTCGATTGTTCCGGTCGGATTCCACCGCAAGCGCAACGTCGATCGCTTTAATTGAATGTAATAATCCGTTAAATCGAAAAATTAATTGTTCTGTCTATTTCCGCCTGTGCGTTTGCCGTTTTTTTTTTGTTGCGGTCTTTTTTCTCTTCGTTTTGCTGCTGTTTCTTCGCATTCTTTTGCCACTTCTTGGCGACGCGACATTGCAGTAATGAGTATTTTTATATTGCATTTTCCGCACAATTAGTCCGAGCGCGCCTTCGTCGAGATTAGCTGGAGTGATGGATTAGCGCTTTATTGATGCGGTAACACCTTAATGAATTACATTTGTTGAATTTAATATAGTTTTTCGCCGTCACGCGGCTAAATTGTCGGTGATACATTGAAAGTGTTTAATTTGCGTTTTATTAAAAATGTTGTGCAGCGTTTTGCCTGGATCGAAGCGCGTCCTACGTTTTTACGAGCGCTCGTGCAATATGCACGCGACGATATCGTAAGGTACTCGAGGAAAAAGGCACAATGATTATCGTAAATACCTACCGTTCACGCAACGAGCGTAGAAAAGCAGCGAGGCGCACACGCCGACGCCGACGTCGGCGTCGTGCCGGCTATGCGCAAATCAGAGTCGTGGAAAATCGAAAAATGTTGATGGCGCGCGACAACTCCGGCACTGCTGCCGCCGCGCCGCCGCTGGAGCAAATGTACTGTTAAACTGTTATCGCTTCGAACATATTCATATTCAACCTTTATGCAATCCGCCCGCCGTGCGGCGTTAAGCTGCAGCGTTGCGTCGCCCCGTTTAGCGCAATCTTACTACATTTGCTTGCAATTTTATGGCACTAATTGTATTGTTCAACAAAATGTGAAATCCGGGCACAAATTTACGAGCGCGCGTGCGATTGCACATCGCGCACAATTCACGCTGCACACATAAATCCGGCAAGGATACGGAGCCGCTCCTTGGCAGCCCGCGTACGTAGGCACCGTTGACAACAATTCGGCGAATGCGCGAGTGTGGTGTACAATGGTCGAAACGCGGGTGGTGGAGCAGGGCGTTCGTTAATTGGATGGGCTGTGAAAAAGTGCGGTGTCCTTCTCTGCACAATGCGGTTTTCGGTTCGGGAACGGCGGCGGGCGGCAGCAGACGGAAATAAGAAAAGAAAAAATATTGGGCGACCGACGGATATGTGAAAAGAAATTGGAGTAAGTTTTCGAAGCCGATATGCGCTGGTGCGGGGACGAAGGCGTGCGGCGGAAAGAATTGCATTGTACACAAAAACAGATAGGAAGTCGGGACGGGGGAGTATTACTTCGACGTTGAAGTGTTGGAATTCCGGCGCGTGTCGGCTAGCGTCTCCACCGCCGCCATCCACGCGAAGGGTAAGTTGACAATGAAGTAGTCGGCGTGTAGTTAGAGCGCGCGCGCGCTTGGCAGAAAGTACAAGTATCGAATGAAGACACGGAGAGCAAGAAACAGAAGAAAAAAGAAACGCATGCGACGCGCCGAGTTGCATTGCGAGATAGTTCTCGACTTCGCGGTTCGTTGGTCTTTTCAAAGTATTTTATAACATTGACGGCGAGATCTCTAGCTGCTGATAAATAAATAAATGGCGTGTCGCGTTGAGAATAAATAAAAGTCAGCCAGCGGAATTGTTGCAACCAGCAGGCCTGTCGCAGCCAATGCAGGCCGTTTTTTAATGTTGTGACAATTTCATTTTGCGCGCAGTGCACATATGCACGGTATTTAGGATGTTTTCGGAATTAAAAGCAAATTTGTTTATTACATTTGTGAGGGAAATTTTTATTTAATTAAAGTGCAATCACGAGAGATAAAAATTGCGCTTACAGCGCACTGTTTTCGATGGAATTTGAAACTAGTCCAAATACACTTTGCAAAAATCGCCCCATTTCTAACGCGCCAACAAAGCAAAATATACACATATACACAACAAACACGAAATGTTTGGTTTTAAAGATTAATGCGTAGTTATAAAATATAATACAAAAATTTCCAATTTATAAACTATGCAAAATGTTTGATGTCGGTAATAAATTTTGCGTAATGGCGCATGCGGCGTAATGTGCGTGCTCCGCAAATATATTTTTAATAAATACGGGGATGAAAGGAGCAGTATATATCAAAAAGAAGAAAACAGGTCGAGCAAAACCTCGTGTGCTTAAATTTGATTTGGTGTAATAATTCGACCTCTTTATAAAACAATTTTATTCGGTTTACACAAAATAAACCTGAGAAATGACGTATAACGTATAAAGAAGGGAGCAAGGAGAAAAAAAATAAGGAAAGCTACCCAAGTCGATGCGTACGGCCGTATACGGCAAATAGTGCGCGCTGAGGCTAAGGCCTACTCATATTAAAAGGCCATTAGACTTTTTCATATAAACGTCGGGCCCCCGAAAAATCTCTAAGAGGCTCACTCCGGCGTGCGAGTCGTTTCTCCACAATATGCGCCTCGAAAAGGGTAACGGACGTCTTCGGCGTTGGCAGAATAAAATCCGAATTTCGAAATCGAAATGAAACCATGTCGTCGCTCGCGCGATACCGACAGCGTGATGTTGTGATGGCACCGAATCATGTCGGACGGATGATTACCTTTCCGTCAATGCGGCCGCCTCTTCCGCGAGACATATCACGACCACCCCGGCTCACCCCGCCCGCCCGCCTACGCGCTCGAGTACCTAACGTCGCGAAATATGGATTTTATGCGAGTACTTCGGTGTGCCCCTGATCTCGGCTGTAAAACGAATATGTCTCTTTGCCCGCTCTTTCGAATTGCATTTCGGGGCAATATGCATGCTTATGTGTCTTGCCGACTTTCGCCAAACTTTCCCGCCCATTTCTCTCCAGCGATCCGCAAATGTGGGTGCGCTATTATGCCAAATCGCTCTCGTTACCGGCGAGCGGGCAAAAGTTTTTTTTTTCATTCCGGCAAATCACACGGTGCTCCACCTCATTCAGCCATTGTGTAAACATGCAGGCCAGATAAAAAGGAGAATATATTGAAACATCTTTATTCAAGCAGACCCAGACCATGCTTTATCGCCCCAAAACGTCATTTATCTAACTAATGGTCCGAGTGAAATTAAAGCCACCCGCGCCAAACTTTTGTATTGCCTCGCGCGGTGTCATTCATTTCGCAATGAGACGGTGCGCGGCGTCGCAAATCTCTTTTCGATTTTTATTATAATTCGATTAAACGCGCGCGAGCGCGACGAATTCAATTCAATTGCCATTATGCGGGGATGTACACAATGGCATTGTAATCGGCGCCGTTGATATTAATCTGAAAAACGTGTCGTCGATTTGTTGCGTCCTCTGAAGTTCATTCGCTTTTCGTTTTCCTCCGCGCGCTAAGATTAATTACCGCGGTTTGACAATAATTAGATCCGAAGCGTGCCATTATTGTAAATTCATACAGACGAATGTAAATGCATGGCGCAGAATTGTTTACGAAACTTTTTGCGTGCGGGAGGAAAAATTTCTGACGCGCAGTCACAAAATTGTTTTGCGAAAATTAACATTTGTATAGCCTGCCAACACCAGCGGCAACGCCAGCAATGTGATTGTGTTCACGCCGTCCACTTGTTAAACAAAACAAAAACTACGCGTGTTATTTTGCGAATCGAAATTAAAATATTTCCCCACCATTGCGTTCCGCGTGCATGCGAAATAGTTAGCTGAAATAACATCCACGAATCCATAATGTTGGCAGGGTGCAAGGCCACAAAGGGCCCCGGCTAACTATTTTGCAAAATATTTGTCGTCAGAATTGCGGTTCGTTAGTCGCCGCTTGATTACGCGCGCGCGCGCGGGCGCTGCGCTCTAAGAGAATATAGGTGTGAATAAACACTACTCTGCTGGTGGTGGTCGGTCGCGTGCACGAAAGCTCGGTGTGTGATGTTGTTGTTATTTGTTCAAGCGAGTTGCGGGCGAGCGCCCCGAGACGAGATTGTCGGGGAATGCTCGCTCGACGTTTCTGTAATTTCGACCTTGTCGACGACTAACAAGAAGCAATAAGGTCGCGCGTGTGGTGGGTGTTTGCCCATCACCCGCCACCGGCGAAGGAAGCCGAAACCCGTTGTGCACATCATCATCATTATCATCATCATCATCAGCCGTTACGCGCGTGTGCGTCGGCAGTGTGTACACGTCAAAAAGACCGTTTGCCCAATCCGAAATGCGTAATTAATTGTTTGCTGCGAATTGCAAGCGCAGCGCGCAGCGATAACACGAGATTAATCAAGTTTGCAAAATAAATCGGTGCTGCTCGCAGGGCATTTCTTTATTTTGCTTCTTGCCGGGGCAAAAAAAGAACGAAATCAGTGTTGAATCGGGAGCATTAATCCTCCGAAGCCATCTAAATGTGTCAACAACAAATTTCGATGCGTTTGGAGCGTCTCCAGAAGTTGATTTTCGAAATCCTTTGGGGGGTGTGCGAGGGGATGAGATGTCGGTGCTGGCTGACCAGCCAGCGAAGTGGTCACGAAGACAATGCGATTCCAATGGGACATGTGTGCGGTGAGGGCGGCGACAGAGAGAGGGAGTGCTGGCGGGATGAACGTGCCTCGCCGACAACCGAATCGACCGAAGTGTCTGGTGGGACGTTGAAAAATAAAGACTTAATATTTAAGAACGCATGCACTCGAGGAAAATCGTCGACGAAAGCGATTTTTACGTAGCGGTGAAGATGTGAGAATGGGCAACGGGGGGTGGCCGCGGAGTTCGGCGACACTCAATTCCACACCAATATTTGGACCGGACGCATTTTATTATTCCCGAGAGTGAATGCCATGCCAAAGACCCAGTTTGCCCTCAGCGCGGCCGCTATCTTTTCTTGCGCGAACAAGAAAACACGCTCGAACACACCACATACACACACAGCCACACAACGCCGCTACCCGTGCGCAGTGCGGTGATAAATCTTAAACGGCGCTATCAGAAACTCCTCAATAAACTCGCAGACGCTCGGACGCCGCACGCGCTCTTCATTCGGACAGCGTTTTCGCGCAATAACGCGTGCGTGCGTTCGTTCATTGCCGCTTGTCTCTCGACACAGATCGCTCGAGATACGCGCGATGCTGTCCGGCTAGGGCGATTCATTCATTGGTCACGTCTCTTTTGAAAAAAGTCATCGGCGTGTGTGCATACATGCGGTCGGCTATTGTGTTTGCGCGCGTGCGCAAAAATCACTCTCTTCGCAATCTCTCATTCGATTTTATGGTGACAATGGGGCGCGCGTCAAGCCGAATAGAATTACGGAGTAGAGCGCAGGCAGCATAGGTGTCTGATGGCCACGGTTTCGACAAAATGCATTTGCTGGCGGCGTCGGCGGCGGTGATTTTATAAACGCCATGTTAAATGATGTACAGCTACGGGGGCGAACGCGATTGATCGATCAAATGAGATTCGAAGCCTGAAGGCGCTGCACGGATTATTGCCGTCGATGTTTGCACGAAGAGCACATATCATGGTACTGTTGGGAAAATGGATTCCTTCTTTTTTGCGCAATTTTCCACTGATTATGAGCATAAAATCGTTCCGATGTTTCCACACAATAGGCAATTATGTTCAGCTCGTGCAGCAGCCTCCGTGTACACGCACACACGGGTTCGCACTAATTGCAAACAATTGATTATGCCGTCGAGAATTTGATTAAATGCGGGGGGGAGGTGCGGTTTTAGTAAATTATCGCCGGGGTTGCGAACAATTGCGCTAATTTGATGAATAAATATTGTATGCAAATATTGCATACGCGAGCGCTCTTAATATTTATCTAAATCAATGTGTCGATCTGGGCAAATTAGTTTATAAAAAATGCATCTGGTTTTTATCGCATTTGCAAACAAAGCAATATTAGTAATGGAGATTATTAATTGGTATTTACTTAACGGCAAACTCCGACGAAATTATTCCGACTACTAATTTCTATAATATTAACGCCCTGACTGTCAGACGAAATCAAAACGAGCGTTGGCACAAACGTACACGTACACGACGAGCAGCAGACAATTACACGTGGGCATTATGCACATCCGCAGCACACGTCGAATTTGCATTCGAGTTCCGTTGCCGCAAGGACTAATGGTGCGCGCGCGCGCGGTATGTATCCTGGCCATCCCAAACCCTACGTCTAATCAGCTTACTTCCATATTACATCCTACGCGTATACGATTCACTCCTCATATGCGGTTGATCTATGAGTATGCGACTTTGCGCTGTCGTGCAAATATCAATCTTACACAAACAATGTGCGATATTCCATTTCGAACTCAAGCTCAAACTACTAGAATCGCTAGAAACTGTTATTTCGACGTAAGACTTTGTTGCGATTTTATAAACTCAGCGGTCAGTATCAATTCTAATTGCAATGACCCTTTCCGGACGGAAACACAGTGTTATCGTCCCCGTGCATTAACACTTTTCACAATGCCAGCCCATCCTTCCCGCCCGCACATCCACTCACTCGGTCACGCGTCAGCGGTGTCCGTTCAAACTTTGCGGCGTCTACCCGCCTACCGGTCATCCCCCCAACACACACACACACACACACACATTGGGGCACGTCGGCTTTGAACCTTTATGGTTTGTTAAATTCGCTAAATGCCCGCCGCCGCAACCCCTTCATCGGTTGACGGCGCCGCCGCGCCGCATTGTAGATATGACAGAAGGTGGTCGAGACATTACATTGTCAAGTGATTGTGCGCCTCGCTAGTTAGCGCACAAAACGTTCTTGATGGATTATTTAAGTGGCATGATCCGTTAGCCTCGCAATAAATCATCGCTCAAACGAGCCAGATTCGCGCTCGTCCTTATTCGCCGCTCCTGCCGCATTGAACTCCCACACCCTCTCTCACCCTTTCCCTCTCGCATGCATCTACATATTATACACGGGGCTGGTGTTCGACTATATATTCGTCAGCCGGCGCCGGCGGCTCCTGTTGCCTTTCATGCGCACTGGCGGCGGCATTAGCCCATCCGCGAATCTTGTTCCGGGTGCGAATACATTATCCCCTTTCGCGCCGAAATTCTGATTGGGGACGCACTTACAGGGTGTTAATGATTCAGACGACAAATGCGAAAAATTGCTGTCAGGGGAAGGAAAGTGCATTAGGGGGGCGGTGTCTACGCCAATAGTTTATACTCCTGCTGATGATGATGACATCTGACATGGCATCGCAGGCGCCCCAACCACAATGCCAACTATTATTAAATCAAACATCCACGGGGGTAGCGTGTCGCCGACATATTACATACGACATCTTCGGTGGCGGCAGCAGCATGTGCAGAAGCGTGGCAGCGGTCGTATATGAAAATCAGGACGACTGCGGTGCCGGTACTCCTACATATCGATTGCGCATGGGAGTTCATTCATATTTGATGGCATTCATTTCGTTTACGCGGAAACGCGTAAGTGCGTGTTGCCCGCACGCGCAACCGCGAATATTGGGCGCGTGCGTGGCGCCGTGGATTTTTGGCGGCGCCCAACAACTGATTTAATATTTAATCGAACGCTAATTGCAGTAAATTGAAACACATTGTTGTGCCGCCGCCGTACGCGTGATTACGCGTGATGCGAATTGATGTACGCGCGTGAGGGCGTAAGTACGGGCCACCCACCTAATCCACCGCAACTGTAATTCAGCTATAATAATAATAGAGGGGCTACTAGCCGCCAGCCAAGCAGTAACGACAACAACAACAATAACGACGCACGAATAACAGCCCTGAAACGCATTTAGTATCATCACGGGCGCGAATGCGAAGCAAGTCTAGTGGTGCAAAGTACAGCGCCAATAATCCACCAGGCTCACCAATGTTGAGCTTAAAAATGCGGCCGGTAACCATCGGGGGCGGTTCGATCGAATGCAATTAAAAATCGATGGCGATTTGAAGTATTTAATGGCCGCTTTTCAATGCGGGGGAATCGCGGCAAGTAGTTTTAAGTGCAGGAATACTACTTACTATTCATGTGCGACGGCCACAATTAAAACTGCAGACGCTTGCATTTTTCAGCGAGCGCTTTTGCGATGAGCACTCGGCGATTACGCCCCGAGCGTAACTTTTCTCATTATATCCATGATGCAGCGGTCTTCATGGTCGCGCGAGCGCGCGCCGCTGATCGAATGGAACTAATTATTTTCTATTTAGTATGCGCCGAGCATATTTCATCCCGATATCTAATCATCGAATCGCAACTAAACGCGAAGAGCAAGCGTATTGTTCAAACATCACCAGCGTGCGCGCTGAAAGGGGTCGGCAGCGTTTGGGGGATCGATACGGCGTCGAAAGATGAAGCTGCCACGACGCGACCGACGCCAGATCGGATGTCGGATGCATCCAATCGTTCGAGCTGTGGAACCCTCCAAATATAATCAAGACAACCCTTCGGTGCGCGTTTTTCCTCCCACGGCCCTTTATCAATTTCTCTACGTGTTCGTGATCTTGATTAGCGAAGGAGGCATTGCGGCGAGGCAAATAATCTATGCTGATTAATTCAATTAAAAATTTGTTTTGCGAAAATCCGACCGCGTGACGAGCGTGGTGCGGTTGGTGGGTTGGATAAGTAAATTTGCATTTGATTTTCTGCGGAGGGCTGCCCCAGCTATAGTTTTATACATGGCGCACGTTCTTTTTATCGTTTGTTAATGCCGGAAGGGGCGCCGCGCGCGAAACTTTTGCAAGCGGGATCGATTTCGCGCCAAGGGTTTCCAGCGGCACAATAATGGAAATACCACATTTATGAAAAATCGACTGCGACGGCGTCCCGACGTTCGTTCGTTCGTTCGTTCGTTCGCACTTCATTTATATTTCATGCTGTTGCGTAAACGTGTAGATCGCCCCGGATAGGAGCGCGCGCGAGAGCTATTTATCGAATTGATCGTAAAGCGAAGAAAGCTGATTCGGTGTGCGAATACGCAAACAGGCGTTTTTCGTACGAAATTACGCCCGGTGCGCTTTTATTTCTTTGAATTGAAAATTTCTGCAATATCTTTCCTATTTCCCCGCACCTCGATTGAAAACGGTATCTATTTATTTATATTGCACACGTTTCCAATTCGCCGTCGATACATTTTTGTGAATGATATTTATTACGATAATGGATAATATCTAATGGAATAATGGACGACCTATTATGAAAGAAATCCTTATAGGTACCATTTTTAGCATATTCTATTAAGGAATATGATGTGTGTAAAGAAAAAATCTCTAAGTGGTCGCAAATGATTGAAGCATGAAAACATATACGATAATTCGTGGCAACAAATTCGTCCCAAAATGTGGTCGCCGACTTCGTGATCGTAATAGCATTTTTTTGATCGAAAAACGGTGAAAAAACATCTGTCGATGACGTGCTCGTAAATTCCGATTTACGAATTGAGCAAATAAAATGTTTAAAAAAGTGCGCACCCGCCGAAAACTTCTCTATTGACGCGGGTTTTGTATCGCCGCATAGAACACACATCCAAGCAGCCAAAAACACGTCCGAAGAAAAAGCGAATCGATGTCTAAAAAGCAAGCGCGAAGCAACCGCAGAAACGACGACGAGAGAAAAAAAATGAGTAGTCAGGCAGGAAAAAAAAACTCCGTTAACATTTTGCATATTATTTAATAACCAGTTCAAGTTCAATAGCCGAACATCATCGCGATCGAATCATATGGTTGTTGTTAGTGTTATTCGCTTAGCAGAGTCTTCCCTACTAAAAGATAGATTAATGATCCGATTATCGCGGGTCGTCGCGATTTTACTTTCAAGCCACGCCAACGGAATTTCTTAAATTACTGAACTCGGTGGCCACCCCCACGATCTTAATGCATTGGGAACTGACTCGGACTGTTATTTCATCGCGATCGTGTAAATCCGAGCGCAAGGGGGCGAACTTTTATTGGACATCAAAGTCGCTCCTCGTTGTGTCCCATTGCGAAAACGAGGGTCTATAAATCCTCTTCTTGCGCGCGGCATTCCAACACCAACCGCCATCGTAGCCGGAGTGGAACAATGTAAGCAACTATATGATGACGGTGACGGGGAGCATGCCGCCCACCAGCGCGTGCGCGCGCGCTCGCACTTTTTCATTATTAAAGTGGAACCAACGGAGGCAGCGGCGGCGGCGACGGCGGCGAGGTCGTTGGCGTTAATAAATATTTGAATGTTCGCTTCCTTGAATATTTGAAAACCGCAGCGTTGGCGGGCGGACGGGCGGCCTCGCTTTTCGACTTTACGCCGCCGCCGACGCCCGGGGAAAAAATGGAAGAAGAAATAATGCCGCACCTCGATTCCGGTCGGCGGCACCATCGGCCGAACTGATTTAATTGAAAAATTTTGTAAACGGCGACGTGCCAATTCAATTCTCCGCCGAACCGCGCACAGCGCGCCAGCGAGAGTTTATGACTAACGAACGGCAACGGCAGCGACCGCCCTTTAAGAACTATAATCGCGTCAAGCGCGCTTTTGTTGATAGCTATATATAATGAAAAATTACTGCCCCTCGGGATGGGGGAGAGAGGCAGGCAAAAAGTTTATAAGCGACGTACAAACACATCAGCCTCGAATATTGAAAGTGGTTGTCGAACGTCAATTACGCGCGGGGAACTGATTGAAATTCGATATCGAAGTCGACACTGCGCTCACGTAGAAATTCATTTGTGCGGTTTGCCTATAAAACGCAGAACTAGATTTACACTAAGCAATCAGCAAGACAGAATGATTTTTTTGTTTGTGCGAAGTATCTCACTTGGTCGTGAGTGAGTCGTACTACTACAACGCGCAATAAACGTAATTTGAATAATATTAAAAATGAAAACAACGGCGGGCGCGCATGACATTACTCCGGGCAACGGGCGCGCAGCGCCCGGGAGATTGAATCGTTCGCGACAGCTACGACATGAGATTGCAATTTGTATGAATAACCGCTCAACTTTTTGAGATACGAAACGCAAATATGCGGCGGATCATACACAGTGCTAGAGGGGAAAAAATAAAATCTCCTATGAAAAGTCACCAAGGGTATCATCGCAGCAGCAGCAGCAGCAGCAGCGTAAAGTGGAATGGCATACCGTTCACCTGCTGGTTTTGAAGTTTTCATTCGCAAAATACATTCGTATGAAAATTTATATTTTGGGGATTATTCATTGTTATGAAAAACACCGGATAGTTCGCTCCCTTCTCTGGTGGGGCGTTGCGTTCGTCTAATGGCGATCTTTCGTGCTTAATACTCATCAGCTCATCGCTCGCTCGCGCGGTGCGCATCTAATTAGATTCCGCTGCAATTTACTATACGCCGGAGAGATATCCATTAGTTCTACTTAACGCGCAACTTCATTATTTGCGCCGCTCGACACAGGCTGAATAATTATATTTTCGTGCGCAAGATTATTTGCTCGTATATTTTACACACATGTCAAACTGGTGCGGCAACGACAAAGCGCTTACGTAAAGAACGCACGCGGAATGAATTAAGCTAACGTTGACATTGAATGTCGGTCGCATCATCGCTTCAGCGCAATCGCAATCGTCGTTACCACACTCGGTTGCCCGTGAAGTGTGCTTAAATTTCGGTGTGCAATAAAACTGACTGACGTAATTCGACAGATTTTGTTTGCAAGACAATGTAAATGCCCACTCGACCGGGGACGGGGCATGGCCGATGGCAACGAAATAAACACTAATTATGACATTGAAGGCGCACACGTGCGTGATATGTTGGCGCAGAGAGAATAAAAAGTGCGTGATGAGAATATCAATCAAATCAAAGCACACATATCCTTGCGCGCATGCGTAAACGGATTTGTGTACGTATCCTTACGCAGTAAATTGATATTCCTCATACGTGGCGGTGGAAAATGGAAAAAGGAGGAAGAATTCCTTTTGTTCGCATTGCACGCGCACGCGTGGAAGATGAATGAAAGCGAGCGAGCGGCGGCACGCATCCAGTTTTCTTCCGTCTTGTGCTCAAACATCATTGTCGTCAATACGCATTTTCTTACAGACTTTTAGAACGCTATTGTTCCTTGCAATCGGCATACTTAATAATTAATCGCATGGATTTTCGCCTGCCACTAATTGCGTATAAATCATTGCCAACTCACATGTGCCCCTTGGGAGAAGATTGCAATAATAAATAGTTATTGGATGGCAATTGATTCCTCACATGTTTTCGGATCACCTAATCGACGAGCGGATTAAACGAAATAATGGAGCGCACCGTGAACCAATCACCACCGCGATAACTCCCTCTTGCACACGTGTTAAAATACTATTTGATTAATGAAACACCTGTTCGTGTCAGCCATGCGCGCTCGTTTTCTCGCGCCTTCGTTCGTTCGAATTCAATTTATAATCGACGATTATTAAGCGCGCTGCCGCTGGTGGGCTCTCGCCTCTTGTCCCAACGCGATGCGTAATCGCGCTTTAATACCTACGTCACGACGTCAATTACGCACTCATCGCAAGAGTATGTACGCATTGCGTTGCGCATTCGTTGAAGGATTATTAAAACGTATTCATCCTATCCATTTGCTTATACGACACAAATGGAGGATTGGGAGAAATTTGACGCATTAGCTGTAATTGCGTAATACGGTCGATGGCAGGCAGCACGAGCAGGTAGAGCGCGTCGCCGGTTCGAGAAAATGCAATTTTCAGTTGATTAATAAATACCGAAAATTCCGATATCGGAAATTACATGGGGCGCAGCACGAGAGGAGTGAAAGGCATGTTTAGCACGCCCGCGCGTGTCTATCGAACTCGTGGACGTAAATCAGAAGCTGTGTGAAATGCCCCATCCCTCATTGCCCATCTGAGTAATAATATCCCCGACGCAACAATTTCGAGCGCCGCTATTGTCCTATCGATAAATATTTGCACAATCTATGTGCATATATCAATTAGGTTGTTGCTAGCGAACTTGTTGGGTTTTGGTGCATTCAAAATCCAGGATTTAAATATGTTGACAATGAAAGAAATAACATTAATATTAATTTTTAAGCAAGTGACGGAGAGGGCCGGGGAGAAAAATGCAAATGAAAATCAAAGCAATTTATTTCGCCGCGAGCGCTTAACGCCCGTCTTATCTCTTTGATAAGTCGATTGTCCTTGCCAGCGAGCATTGTGCGGGGCGCGCTTGTTGTCCTCGAGTACGCGACGAATGGAATGTGCAATTGCGAGCTGGCCGCAAAGAAGAATACAAATCGCGCGCGACCGGCGCCGGCGACGCGAGAGCACCAGAGGGCACGTAACAAAAGTTCTAACGACGCGCCCGCCGCCCCACCCCCACCGTAAGCGACCTCATTACATCCTCTCATCGCCCGCTTTGCCGGCTGTGCAACGCCGCCATAAATATAAGCATAATTCGCCTATGTACATACGCAAGTATAACCGCCAACGCGTATTAGCATGCGCGTATCGCTAAGCGAAATAAAATATTCCGCGCGCGCATTAAACTAAAACCCACCCTCGCACCCGCTCCCAAAGACCATTAGTTTCTGTGTCGGTCGCGACACAACACACCAGCTACCACACGCCTCAGCGAGCGCGAACTTGAATTAAAACGGAGGTAATTTCGCATTTTAATTTCAGTTTCTAATAACTTCGTAATATAGTTTGGGGGCGGCGGTGGCAGACGCAGCGCGGTGTCGTTATTGCCGTTTGGGGTTTTTATTGTGGTCCGACGCAGCGGCGCCGTTGTCGACGTGTTGGGTGCGTAGTTTTGCATTTGAATTGAAATTTAAATTTCAATTTAAACACGCCGTCATTGTCGCAATAGCGCCCGAATATACATTTGGGGACAATGCAATACGTGTTTACGTCGCTTGAGAGATGGTGTACGCGGACTACACGGATTAAACTTTACCCTTCCTGCGCTCGGTCGGCGGCGCGTCCTGTTCCTATGAACCGAACAATTCAGATATTAGGGACAACTAAGTGTTTGCACTGTCAAAACAAGCAAGAAGTATGGTCGGGATGGAGGCGGCGCGCGGAAAACCGCGCCGTTTCGAGCTTTCCGCTGCACCTTGCAATTAATATGCAAATGAGGCGCGCGACGCGCCGGTGTCGCCGCGCTCTTCCCCGCTCGTGTCTTCATCGCCCCGCTCAGCGTCCGTGAAAAGTGAGTTTTTCAGTTTCAGCGCGGCTATCGCTTTCGTCGCGTACTCGGGAATTTAATTCGTTGTTAATTTAATTAAACGAGAAATGGTGCGGTGCGCGCGTACTACCCCGCTCGCATCGAAATAATTAGAAGTTGGATTGCATTCGCTGCTTGCCCAGGCGAGGAGGGTATGCACTCTGCATTTTTCTTTAATAAATTCAAGCCAATAAACGCCGAGTGGCTGGCTGCGCGCGTATTGTTATTGAGTACGTGCTTCAATTTATTAATAATATTAAGAAATGCAGAAAAAAAATCGCAATGTAGACTTCGTTTACGATTGCGTCAAATTGGAAAAGAAATGTATGGCTTATGTGTACGTGTGTATCAAATCAAAATCGAGGTCATTATTGCATTACGATCGTTACGGTTTATTATGCGCGACGTAACATTAATACAATTTAAATATTTGTGCCTTTATTGTTATTATCGGCGTCGTGGTTACAGTTTCGTTCTCTCTCCTTTGCAACGATAGCAAAATGCGTACGATATCGAAATTTCACTCCCAATTTCGCGTGTATAACATAAACCAATACGAAATCAAACTGCAATCCGTCTCCTATGGATCAAATGAAGTTCAAGCAACGAATGCGGGCGCGGCCCGAAGAATGAACCATTATATAAGACAATCGTGTTATTCTTTCGCGTGCAAGACAGAAAATTGAAAGTCGAAGATGCTTGCCGTATCTCTGTACTCGTAATTGCATGTTACAAAAACACGACGATGCTTCGCATTGATTTGCAATCGAATGTGTCTTATGAAATTGAACCCAATCAACTTTTTATCGCAATACAGTGACGCAGTGACAAGTGGCCGGCAACAATTGCAGCCGCAATGCTGCATTATTAACTACCACAATAAATTACTGAACAAAAATATGCCCCGCGGTAGCAGCGCCAGCGGTGCGGTGCTTTTATCGCCGCAAACTGGCGGGCGAAGCAAACTAGCCGCGGCGCGCGTGCGAAATTATTCATCAACAACACAGCGGCTTGCGCGGTGGTAGTTGTTCGTGATTGTTTTAAACTGTTCCGCCGGGGAGCGTGAGCGCGACACGCTGCATTTAACAATTATGCGGCATCAAAATATAAAGCAAACAACACGACTGCGGGGGGTAGAACTGCGCTTATATACTTTGCGCCGCGCACACTCGCGCGCTCCGATCATCCATGCCGCCTCGATTTTGGTGCATTATGAAGCACATTGTGAGCAAGCGTACAAATTAAACATGCGTTGCGAAATCAACTATTAACACCGCAGCGCGGTGCAGACGGCCATTGATTATGAAATTTCGCACGTTGCGCGCTTTCCTCAAACTCAAAGTGTTTATTGCCATTGCCTCAATTTCATTTAATTAAATTAACTGCTACAAACGATCGCGAGGCAGATGGAGGGAATGCGAAGGGGTTTGGCCGGCAACAGCGCCCTTTGTCGCGCACGTAATACAATAGTACGCGCGTGCGGGGGCGCTAGGCTTACGGACAGTCCGGCGACACCGTCGAAAACCTATTTCATCGTCGTAGGGGAATTAAACGTCGGGGGCAAAGCAGTGCAAACATTCAATTGGATTTGAACCGAAAGGATTAACGCCGCAACGTAAGAGACGGCGGCGGTGGCGAGGCGCGCGATCGCGAGGTTAGTAGAGGTCATTCCCGGCTGGAAATTGATTCGGCGTCGCGATAAAACGCGCAGATAATCACATGCGACGCGGATGACGAGAGATCAAGGTGACAGAACCAGTTTCTGGACTCGCCAGCAGCATATGAAGTGTAAATAAAACAAGTCGAAAGCGGGTCATATTAGGAAAATTCCGGCGCGAATTTGAGAAGCGTGTCAGGTAGCTGCTGGTGGGATGGCAATATGTGGAAACGTATGTGTTCTATTAGAGTTAAACTTTTAGCGCCGCGCAAGACACGGGGCCGGCCTCGGGGCGCCAAAGTCGACTTTTCAATTCGCGCGCGCGCCGCGATTCGTGATTCACGCCGCACACATGCGACGCCGCATATTCCTGATCCTATATCCTTTATCCTAATGCATAATGCATGTCGGCAACCTGGCGTTTGTCTTATTGGCCTGCATATTCACCCCCATCGCCACCTAGCCACCGTGCCGCGCGCGCCGCCGCCGATGCATACCCGATGCGCACGCGGTCCTTCGTTTCGCTTGTTTCTATCATTTTATTTTCGAGGGTATATTTTTGCATTTTTCATATACGCCACGAAACGAATGGCGGTGGCGCGCCGGAAACTTTATCATTTTCCGGTTTTATTATTATGCACCCTCCACCCCCGCACCGTTTCGGAAATTGTTATATAATTTTTGATGTGTTTTTGCAGTCATTTGCAAATAGTAGATATTTGTACATTTCGCACATTTGTGCATTACGTAGGGCGATTGCTAGAGGCGCGGTTCGCGTGTTTGATTTCGTGCATTGCGCGTGCAGACGAGAGTTGCCCGAACATAATTTAACTTTCGCGGCTCAACAGACAGCCTGTATTGTGAATTTTTATTTAATATTCATCGAGACCCCCTACCCGACGACGTTGTCGGTGGCGCGTCTCGAGCTGATAAACGAGAACGGGGGCGGTTAAGTCGGCGGCGGCGGCGCAAAGTCGAGAGCGGCGTGCGTTTGCTTCTTCTGCGCCGCGCGGGTCCTAAATCTCTTCTCGCCCGCCTGGCCGCCCGCCCGTCCGCCGGATTTAAAACTTTAAGCACGCCAAATAAACTCTCCAACATGTGCACTGCTATATTTATGTACGCACGCACATACAATCCTTATTCAGGACGATGAATTTTTAAATCTATTTTGTGGCGCAATCCGATTGAAAGATCAAAACGAGTATGCATTGAAAGTCTAATCGTTCTTCGTGAAGTCATCTAATAGGTGATAAGAATGGTAATTAACCTAATTGCGCGGTGGTTTTTATTTTTTGCAGAAACTTGTTGGCAAGCGAAGAGGCGAACCGCGGCACTGTCAAGTGGGAGGAGAGAACGTTGGCGGACGGCGGGCACACAGGACGTGACCGTAACGACTTTCCAGGATAATGTGGTAAACGGTAAGTGTAGCCACGAGTATTAACCGCATGCATACAACTTTCTCAAATCGTGCGAATGCGACGTCCCGCCGCCGCCGCCGCCGCCGCCACCGCCCACCCCCTGGCTGGGTGCGAATGTGTGCCGCGGCGCCGTCGTCGTCTTATTCGGCTGCGGCGCAAACGGAAACTTTTCCAAACGGGATAGACTTGCTCGCGCGCACGACCGCGCAAGTTTTGCCCGGTCGATGCAATGGCGGGGGCGCCCGCACGAGAGCCTTCTCTAATCGCACACGTACTTCGTCAAGTTTTCTCGCCATAATTTTTTAATTTTTTCGCCACGGGCCGCACCGAGCTGTCGAGGCGAAATTTAGTGTCGCCGCCCCGCATCCTCGCATCGGCCGGATTGCGCAAAGTTCGCGATCGGAAATTACGCAAATTCGTCCCGACACCCGTGCGGAATTCGAATTCCGGTATTTTGAAAACTATAAACACCTCAAATCAATCAGCTTTCTAAATTGATACATTTCGATCGGATAATTAGATCATTTCGTCAAGCGAGGCGGCTTATTTGCATAACAAATTCCTGGTGCAATCATTTCGAAAATACCGAACGCCCGGTTACATGCTACACAAATAATTAGCATTCGATTTGAAATTGAATGTTTCACGTGATGGTGCGTATTGTAAGTAGGTATATGCGAGTATGTCGCATGTGCACACACAGTTTTGTATTATTACCATTGCCTACCATGCGGCGCAAGTGAATAAAGCACATAGTTAAATGCGTAAAACCAACAACACCATTAAGTAATCATCGGAACGAGAAACCGATATGCTTCGCTACTGCAATTGTGTGTAAACCGGCAATTTTTTTAACAAAAATTTGCCCCGCCACCGACCGATCGATTTTATGCGCAACGAGCGCATGCTCTCGGATGCGAGAAATTGCGCACGCAAATATATTGTTCGCAATATGCCCGCATATCGGTCGATTTGCGCGTTGCACAACTGTATCGAGTATAGAAGAATTAAAAACATTTGATTTGCATTTTTACGATAACTACCTGATAAAAATAGCGATAATTGACGCAGAATTAAAATGACGGTAGTTTTGAATAAAATTTGACGTGGCTGCCATTTTCATCAAATCTTTAATGACTTAATTGTGCATAAATAGCGTCGCCGGCATGTGTGCGCAACAATTTTTTTCTCGCACCGCGGCGATTGCCACATTCGTCGCGTTTCATTTAACATTAACCCAAATTCGACCTCATCCAATTGAGAAATTCGAGTTAAGGTTACGCCGCCACCGTTGCGCTAGTCGCTTCAATTGATTATTGCGCGTAGCAGTTTTTTTCATTCGCTTCTTGTTCTTGGTGCGAACGCGCTAATCCGCGCTACGCACCGTGCGGGAGATAAGGCGATGACGTGAAGATCACGCATGCACTGCGGATTTCTATAGAGAATGAGGTTCATTTACATAAATGGCGTGAAGATGCACGCGTATTGTTCGTTCGCATACGCAAGAGTCGCGCATGATATGAGGTCATTCATGCACGATTGCGCGATTAGTGTGCGGCAGGCGGCGTCATCTGCATATTTGCCCGTCGTCCGGTAACGATGATGGCGCGCGGGCGCCTGGCAAAGAGCAAAACATTGGAAGAAAATGAACACGCGACTATTGATAAAATGGTAATGCGCGCACAATTTACACGCTGCGAGCGATGCGAAATGATGTCAAGTGCGTTTCTATAAATGGTTAATGAGATAAGCGCGTCTTCTTTGCGCGGTGTTAATTTTATAATCACCGCAGCAGCGGTGCGGCGACAGCAACAATGTGCTGGTTGGTATGCATAAAACGCAATCACTATCACAAATGCCATTGAACATTGAACTTCGATGCGCTGGCAAAATAATCATTTTGTTTATATCCAATTTCCATCGCATTCGTTGCAAATATTTTGGTTTTGCTTTGTTGATTAGTTTCAGGCACCCACCTTGTGCATAATCCAATTTATTATATTATCAATTTTCGGGGAATACCAGCAATGCAAATTGCATGAACTGTACATAATGACGAATTTGTTGAGCCGACCGAAAGATGCACGTTATCGAATTATCAAATTATGACGCGAGCGATCGATTACCGGCGCTACTGCACTGAATTTATATTAATAAACGTCAGGAGTGCGGGAGCGCGCGCCAGCCGTCCACATCGATTCATTTATTCATTTCGTCAAACTTCTGCGTGCTTGCACACAGCACTTTAAACATTATACCAAGCGCCCCGCAATAATTGACTGCCGGACATCGACAGTATGGTCGGATTACGCCATCAACCATCAACGGGACAGTGTAATTTAATGAACCGTCCCGTCAACGCGCCCAACGCGACACTGTTGAATTTTTCATGCCCGCAAAAACGCAAAGGTGTCTTGTTCGCACGCGCGCGCGCGCCAGCACGGTAATCACGAACAATTGAATGTCATTTCCTTGATTGGCATGCATGATTCGTAATATTCATTCCACTCAAATACATTGATTATGCATTACAACATGACTAATAACTCATAATAGCATTCGCAATCAAATTGTTGCGCGCTAAAGAAATTTTACGTGCGACGTGTCGGACTAATTAAAATGAGCAGAAATCTAATATTTGGCATTGGATGAGGTGCAAAACGTCATCAACGAGCGACGGACGACGCCGACGACCGTTGCTCCGCAGCAGCCGGTGTGTGTTGGCTCAGGGGTTATGGCCAAGGACGAGAGTGAAATAAACTTTCGAAAGGACGAAGCGATTAAAACATATATAAACGCTCGTCGTCTGTGTGGACGAAGCAGTACACATGCGCATTGAAATCCACAGTTGTTAAACTTGTTTCGCGGCGTGCGGCGCGCGCGAACTTCCTCTTTTCGCGCGCGAACATATAATGCCACCGCGCATTCAATGGGAGTTTGTGTATGTGTGGCGTAATCGATTATTCTTTGTTTTGTCCTGTGCGGCACACAGGTGAGGTCGAAGCAATTACAGGCCCGGCGCGGCACGCGGCGGTCGAACCGCGCATACATAATTATAATTCATGCATAAAATAATAAAGGTAATTGCTTTTTCGAGTTTTGAAATTCAGCATTGAATCGATATGCCCATCATTTGATGCCGACAGAATGTATACATCCAGTTGGGACAGTTGGCTGCGGCAGGTTGTTACGCAACCGAGAGCGTTATTTAATTTCGTTTCGATTTCAATGAATGCGCCTCTGCGATTTAATATGAAGTTGATTTAATATTTACCTGTTACGCAAAGGACGCTAGAGGCCGAGTCGCGGGCTTTAGCGGACACTTTTTCCGCGCATCCAGCAGCCTGTAACAGAAGAGCAACCCGCCCAAATGTTAATATTTATGTTTTAATTTCGCGCGCGCTGACTTCATTTCATCGCCGATATGTTTATCTGCATGCATTGCGCGGTTGCAGTGCATCTGCGCACCGCGCGCGTTTGTGAAATTATAGAATATGAGCCGATGTGTAATTAATGCAATTCCACATAAAACATAATTGGCGATGCGCGAATTGGCATTAATGGGTTTTATTTAATTACGCGTTTGATGCGGTGGTGCGCGCGCGCACGCCAAACATGTCGCGCGAACTCTGCTTGAGTTTCGAAATGATTCGGGAGGGCGGGCGCATGAAAGCGGCGCGCGAAATGAAACGGAACGAAAATGCGCCGGATTCGCGGAGTGTCGGCGTGTGTTATTTGGCGTAACCTCGTTCACCGGCGCTCGCGCGCGTATGTGCATTATTAATTCGTAATATTACGCATCATCCGGCGTGCAGTCCCGCGGAATCATTCGCAACAAATGCAGAACTTTTCAATTCAATATTATGACGTACGCGACTTGCAGACTACAATTAGCAGATGCCCAGCATGATTTTGCGTAGAGAAGTTTGATCCATTTTGTGTAAGATGAAGGCATCGGAGATGAGAGCACGCTAATTTGCGCGCGCGCGCGTGTCTCAAAGTTCGGCGCAAACTTTTAACTTTGGAGATACGTCGGTCGGCGGCGTGTGTGTGCGTGTGCGAGGGCGCGCACTTAACAACTATGTAGATCGCTGTGCTCGTGTGCACGAGGGCGCTCTTCGCATCCGGATCGAATGTTGTTGTTGTGTATGTTTCCAGCGTCAACATTAAAGGATTTGTGCACCTTTGCACGCGTGTCGCACGCGCATTTAACAAACTATGCATACCAAATTAATACTTCTATCATCAAGTAATAGTCTATGTAATAAATTCAGTGTATTCATGAGCGGGGCGAAATTCATCCGACGCGCACGAAGTTTGTGCGGCTGCTGCTGGTGATGCTGATGATGATGGTGATGATGACATGGCAAAAGACGGCGGGGCCCAGTGCGCGCGCCCAACTGATGTTTGTCGGTGATGAGCAAACTACTAATTTCCATATTTTCGCGCATACGTTTCGCGGTGTGTTGCGATGTCCGTGTGCACAACGGAAACTTACCGAATTGCAAATCTTCCCCCAACGTGGGAAACAAGATGAAAAGCGAGTGCACTTGTTATATTTTCCCTCACCGACACTAACAAGTGAAGTTTTTCACACGCACGCCCGCGCACGCGTGGCCGGTTTAATGTTGCGCTCGAACTAGTCGCAAAGAAGTTGAAGAGAAAAAAAAGTCGAAGAATTGGGCGGGAAAAGTTTCCGCGGGAAACACGGTGCGCGCGCAAATATTGACACGAATAATGAAGACTCGCCTCGAAGGAGCAGAGAGGCGAGGGAAAGGCCCAAGTGCATGAAAGTGAGCGAGGCAGAAGAAGTGCAAAGGCGAGGGGGTAGGAGAGTCAGAGTTCAAGCGAGTTTGAGTGGGTGATAACCGGCGCGCGGCGACAAGCGAAACGATCGCGATCCACCGCGAGCGACCGTTCTAATCGCACTAAACTCGCGGGCGTACCAAGTTCGCATTATAAGACGACGTGACGAGGTGCGTCGTCGCCGTCGTCGTCGTCGTCGAACAACGTCGCTCGACAATAATAACTTACGTACAACAAGCAACAACAAACAAATACATTATGCTACGCGAAGTGTGGAGCGATCGCCGCCTGCTACTTACTGGCCCGCCGCGCGATAACGCGCTCTCTATACGATATGCTGCTGGAATATCGCTTCTTTGCTCGCGCACTCACCGTACACGTCAGTCGCGCTCTCGCATTTCGGCTGGATTGCCGTTTTTATTAATATCGTTATTACGATTGTCATCGGTTGCGCGTGTATGATATAACGATTGCGCTTCCATTCATTCTTGTCCAGTGAACCCCGTTTGGAGATATCAAAACGCTTTTTATGCGTCTGCCTGCGTGCGTACGTGCGTGCTAGGAGCGTCAATCGTAACCGAGTTAACGCGCGCGCGCGCGGCTGCATTCGCTAATTGATTGCCGTCGCCGAGATGCCGCATCGAATCGAGATAATGCATACATACAGAGACGCGCGCAACGAGACGTGGGTTTTGTATGTGCACGCACGCGCACACATTGATGAAATTACTTAGTGTCTATCGTATCGCGCGCGTTGATAAACAAACAAAACGGCTCTTTCAAGGTCCGCTGGACAAAAAGAGCGACGATGTTTCGTAATTGTTACATCTCACATCATATACATTGATTCTGGTTATAGGTATCTGCTCCATTATGATCTCCAACGATCATTAATTTGTTTAGATATGTGCGGACTTTGGATTTGGTTGTATTCGTTTGGAAAAATACTCGATCCATAAATGCTTTTTGCGCCATAGAAATGCCGATATACTGCCGACCGAGATTTATGATTATGAAGACATTGAAAAGTTTTCGAACAGTATTATCATTAATATAAAGTGTCGATGAAATAAATAAGCTCGCGTGCGGCGTGCATGAGAGGGTTTCATATGGGCAACGGGGTTATTATTAATGTGCGCCGATTCCATTGCAATCGCCACCAAGTAATTCATTTCGCGCGCAAATACTACTCACTAGAGGTGCCCAATTTGGGCATTTATTACATTGCATTTGCAGTGGACGTAAAAACAAACAAACAAACACTGCGATTATATTCTATTCATTCATCAAGAATCAAGAACAAGCGATTAACATAAATTACATTAACGATGAGCGTAAACAAAGACATTCCGCGCGACGTAACAGCGCGCGAAGGATGATGCTACACACAAATGGAGTCAGCGCATTTCAATATCATTTATAGATCGATTGCGTATCGTATCCTACAATCATCAAACACGCGCATGTGAGAGCCTAGCACAAAGATGCATTTGAATATCAATTGAGTTTCGAATCGTGATTGCCATCCAGTCCGCGCGCGATTATGATTGCAATGTCAATCTCAAGGTGGTCCTGCGTGTGTGCGTGTGCGAGGAGTGTATGAGAGAGAGAGAGAGAGAGCTCGTCCAAGGACGAAAACACAATACAACGAGAGCCTGCAAGTCTCGCGGGTTTCAATGGTGATGAGACAGCCTGCATGGACGCCTGCCACTCACTACGCGGTCGTTCAGCATCACAGCGGCGCATTATATTTAATCCCAGCAATGCCGATGATGAATAATATAAGTGTGCGTAACTATGAGTACTGAGAGAAACTATGTGTGCGTATGTAATATATGCGACCAGCGCAATGCAAATGCAATGACATTGCTCAGCTGTTCGGTTAGGCCCGAAGAAATGTTTATTGCCGCATTGTATACGTATACTTACGTTAATTCTTTATTCGTGCGCGTGTAATTATGTAACGCTTTTTTTCCATTCGCAACACATTCGAATTTATTGCTCTTACTCATTAGGTGATACAAAGTAGAATCCTTTGTTGTGAAGTGTTCTTTTTGCACCTCTCCTTGACGACACGAATGAAACAAGCAATTAATGATGGTATTTTTAATACTTAATAATTTGCCAACCGCTAACCAGTTTTCCTACAGGCAGTTTTCGCTACCTTACGTAATTATCTCGCTTGTGTTTCGTCTCTCACAGCTTATGACATGTGACAAAATGAAATCATAGCTGATTAACTCATTTTCTCGTGCTATAAGTGCGATTTGATAACTTACGCCCTCACGACGTTAACTCGATTTCGAGGATAGATGTAAGTTATCAACAAAGTGACACAATTTCATGTTACAATTACCGCGACCGTCGGAAACATTCTCCAACCCACGCCACCATCGAAACGCTGAACCCTTTCGTCATCACGGGGTTGAAGGAAGCAACCGCTTCGAGGACACAATAACTAAGCCGCTGTCGTGCATCATGTGCGCTCCACCAGCGCCCGCGAATCCAATAGATTTTCAAACATCACGAACTTAATTAATTTTATGAAAACACTCCCGACCTGTACCGCCCGAAGGACCCTCGTCCTTCCACTAGTGTGCTATTAATAGACACGAGACAGCGCACTTCCGGCTTACCGCTTATTGACAACAACAAGCAGCTCGGTGCTAATTCATTACTTACTTATTTATAAATTCTTATAATTGTTTAAGCGCAGTTCAGGAATGAGACCTCGCGGGAACGACCATTAAATGCATACAAATAACTTCACTAGAAGTTTATTTAGTTAAATGAAAAATATTTCAAGCGTAACATTTTAACGAGTGCGACAAACAAGGAAGTGCCACTGAGCGGAATTCCCTTCTGGTGGTGCTGGTGCGCGGGTGGTGACGTGTCGTAAAAATCCACGCTATAAGTCGCCGACGCGACGGGGTGAAAGCCCCACGGCCGTCGCCGTCGCCACCACCGGCATGTCGTGTTAGAGGAAGCATATCAATCGCAGCATATCGCGTCGCGTCGCCGCCACCGGCAATGTTGTTGGCGCCGATCGCGAGGGGCTGTATAAGGTTTTGTTTAACCTGTGTTAAATTCAAAATGATACTCGGTGAGGGGGAGCGATCGCGCGTGAGCAACGCGGGTAACGTAAGGCGATTGAAAACGGATCGGTTTCGGTGATGCATAAAAGTCTATTCTTGCACCTGAACGGATTTTTCTAATTTAAAACCAGCGCTTTTGCGCGCCCGCGTGCGCGTCCTAAAATTTATGTGTAAAATCATCAATGCATGAAATCGGCGCACGAACACTTCGTTCGCAGCGTGTTATTTCCGAAAAAATTCGAATTCACAAAAGCGCATAACATGTGAGCGAATAGAAAATCTCGCGTATGCTTGAAGTTTAGCACCCCGTCGGAATTTCGGGATGCATCAATTAAAAACAAATTAACCGCGTCAAACAGCTGGTCGCCAATTAAATCGAAATCGTCGGTTCAAAAAACGACACCACATAAGTCTAATTACTTGACATTAAACTCCACGGCTCTCGGAGGCGCGGCGGCGGCACAAAATCCAATTAAAATTCATCATTGAATTATCTAATTTCGCAAATTGCTGGCATCTCATCCCGCCACGGCGTGTTTCAGTGGGGATGTGGATGTGTGCAACTGCAACCGGTGGTAAAACCAACGCGCCGCTCAAGTTGAAAAACTGGGCGCGCATTATTCTCCCTCGCGGCAAGAGTAAAGCATCCCCCCCGCATACATGTGCAAGGACGAATGATTTATATGCAGAATTGTTCCCGCATGGTCGGTGTTTGCACGAATAAGTGCAACATCATTGTTGAAGTTTCGGAAAAGGGTTGGTGAAATCTTCCTCTGTGGGCAGGCAGGCACCGAGTGCATTCGGTGGCGACCGAAACTTCCCATGCAATTCGGGGCAGCTTAGATACATCAAACACGACATGCGCGGCCGCTGGGAGCGATGCTCGTGGGGGGATCTCGAAGCACTTATACGCGCTCGGACGCCCGGCCGGCCGGCCGTTTGGCATATAATATGCACAAAGTGGCGGATCCGATTTCGGCCACATTTCCACGCATTAACTCGCCTTCGGCCCACTTAAATTGCAATGTTCGATAATCCCCGACACTTGCGGGTGGCTTGCAGACGGGCGGGCGACGTTCTTCAGGGAATCGCATAAGATGCTCGCTCGCTGGTTGAGTGTGCGATGATATCGGAATGGAAACGTTACGTAAAACTAGCCACGAGCGCCATGCATGTGGTAAGCATGATTCAGCATCGGTTTAAATCGATTAAGAGCATCGAAGCGTCATTCATGCACCTTGATGATTGTTTGTGAGCATATGAATATCGAAATGCGGTATGACATAATTGTTACGTATTGCGCGGATCGATATGCGGGCTCTTTGTCACTTCGCGCTGCGCAAACTGTGTCAATTCAAGGCTATTAATTAGTACTGTTGCTAAACGCACGCTTATATTTATTGCATTTTATTGCAGCTGCACATCTTGCATTGAACAACTCAAGATGATACTATCTCTTCACACGATCAGCATTTATTTATTTATTAGTGCGTTATTTATTGTTCCTTTTACCACATCACAAAATACTTACTTATATAAGTTGGCTGTTAGATTAATTCAAAAGAGTACTAAATTTGGAGACATTGCCGGAAGAATACCGTGCGGATAATCAACGCGAAATAATGGGCAATGCGCGTGAGGGTAGATGCCGCAGAAAACAGGGTTAAGTATGTCCTCAGCACAACGCACAAAGAACTTCGCAATCCACCCGCGTTCAGCGTTGTTATCAAAAAAGATCTGCGCAAACGCTTAAGTGGCAATTCCAGCGCGCGAAACTAGAAAAACTCACGGCTACAATGAAAGATTCTATGAAAAAGTTTAAAGCACTCGCCATTTGAAATGTCCTGCATTTCACGACACGACAACAAGATACTGTACGATTGAATCATTGCGCGCGCGGCGGGTATCCGATGCCATTTTTCGAATGCAATTCATCGCTAATTTACAGCAAATTGGGCGGAAAATCTAAACCGAACAAATGAATCTTTCGCCGATCGGATTTCCATCTGCATGCGCATGTTTACAAGCAAATACCGGTGCGCGAATGCAATTGTGCGATATCGAAAAAAAAAACACTCTCCACCGGTGCGCATGGAACGTTCGCTCGTAACCCGCGGAAGGTGGAAATAAATCGCGAAATGAATTGTTGGACGTACGGTCGGTCGATTCGACATGCACTCACACATCGACGCACGCACAATTACCGCCCCCCGTGAACAAAACCGAATTCGCGACACGTGCGCAGTAGGACGACTTTATCGCGCTTGTACCTCATCGACGAGGCACCGCCGAGGGAGTACCTGCATGCAACATGGCCGGCTTGCACTCAGCCATACAAACACATTGATGGGTGGTGAGTCAATAAAAAACGACCTCGCACAACATTATCGAATCAGTGAGGACTTGAATACGCGTACCGTGTGTGTGTGTGTGTGGCAATGCATTATTTATTTCAATTAAACCAACGCGACTTTATTCTAATAACAATGCGATTCGCATTGAAAAATTCCCTAATAGGGATGACAGGCCAAAATATGAAGAAGGAAAAGCGGGAAAAAAAAACACGGGCTTGCCTCAAATCCGAATTCCCCGCCTAATTGGGCTGGACGTCGTAAAGATCCAATTTAAAAATTCATCGCCTGCACACCGCGCGCATCCCGTGGGCCGCTCCCGGAAAAGTTGTAAACTACTACCCGCCCCTTCGCGCTACTCATTCCTCCTTCCGCCTTCTGCCGGCTGTTGTTGCCCCCGCAGCCATCCACCGGTCCGGACGTTATCGCCGCTCGTTACATCGCGTAAAGGTTGTGCAAACACTTCTTATAGTTTGCACATGGGGGTGGGCGCACCTCTCGTCTTGGCTCGGCTCGTCGTGAGTTTCGGCAGTGAGGGCGAAATATGGTTTCGCCGCACGCGCGTTCACAGCTCCCCTTCATGATATGGGCCATGAGTTTTACTCGCGCGCGCGAACGAGTTTGCATAACCGTCATAACAGGCGTTGCGCCATAAAGCAGCCCAGCCGGGGGAAAAAATCTAAGTTTAAGACGAAGGCGCGTACCAACCTTAATTTTTCCATAAACACACACTTGCGCCGGCGGGGGAGCGGCAAGGCTAAAAACCGGCAGGGCATCGCCTAACTGTCCTAATATTCATAATGTTGCCAAAGTTTTCATCGCTGCGCGCCACCGGTTTTGTGTTGCTTTTGCGCGCTGCTCTTTTTGTTGCTTAATATTTTGGAGCACAAGGATTGTCGACAAAAATTCATCCCAAAGGTATACTTGCGCGTTAAATACGTGTAAGTTTAACAAAGAATTTTAAAAAGGAAAATGCAATTATCGCCAGGGCGCGTCGAAGTTTGCGTGAGTGGGCTAACGACGTTACTCGCATTAGATTTTCCGGCAGGCGCGCAACGTATTAGAACTTTATTTTTTCGCCGAAACAAGCGCATAGTTTGCTTGAAGTATTTCGCACGCCTTAGATTTGCCTACAGAGCAGCGTTATTATTATTATTATTATTATTATACGGCCGAAGTTTAGCGCGACCGTAATTGAATTCGAAATTTTTATAACTTGGATTTATCTAAACATACACTTTTGGGTGAATTTCATCATTTATATTCAGTCTTCATAAAAATTAATAGGGCGCGCTGCAGCTCCCGCTGCTACCCGAAATATATTCAAATCGAGAATTTCGACTGATAAATAATGCACGAACAAATTTCCCTGCGAAAAAAAAAATCGACAAGAATACATGAGGCAGAGCGCCGCGCGCAAGCGAAAAGCGTAAAAACCGACCACAAAGTTACCACCCCCCAACTCGTAAACCTTCCCGGAGACGTATGTGCGCGTGGATAGGTTGGGTATGTGCGAGCGTGTGTATTCGTCGTCTCATCAGACGCCCTCTGCGTATTCCGGAATGACTTTTTCGTTATTTTTGCATCGAATATATGCGCCAGGACAGGATGATGGCCGGAAACATATTGCAGCGCGTCTATCCCCGGCGCGTCCGCCACTTGCAACTTGCCATCGGGGCCCCGTCCTCGTCAAGCTTGTAGACGCGCATCCTAGGCTCATCCTGTGTGCCGCTTCACGTCATGCCCTTCGTGTTTGCGTTCCTCTTTCACGCCGCGCTCTTTTGATTAAATCTGAATTAATTATTAATACGGCGCAAACTTAAAAATAATTTATAGTACAACACGAAGCGCCGGCGCGTATTCTATCGGTTACTTTTTCCCGTTCGGGCCGACGCGTGTATATAGGCTGAGCAGGGTTTTAATGTGCGCACTAAAAGAACGCACAGCCAATGAAGGAGAAACGAGATAATAAGAAATCTCGCGTTTCAACGAAGTTTCTTCGCGCGAGTTACGATACGGCGCGAGCTTCGCAGACAGCGCGACGCCGCGCCGACCGACCGACGCCGACGCAGAAGAAAAAGCGCGTTGCAGCGGAGGGAAAAATCGGCGTACTGCGGACACGGAATTTATTAAAAATGACAAAAGCACATGCAACATTTTTCAATCTGTAGTTTGCATATACACTTGGGCGTGATTTATTGCGTCCGTTTACTGCCGCTGTGTTACTTTATACTTTTTTTGCACCAGTACTCCGCCGGAAGACGTTCTCGCGAATTGTTCATTGGTCCGCTCAGCATACCAAACCTTCAATATGTCATATTTCAAGCGAATTAATTATTTATTTCTTAATTAACAGCGTCGGCTTATTGTACTGGCATTAAATCAATAATATATGTTATCATATTATCCAACCGTGTCGTAAATTCCTCAGAAATTTCGCTATTGTCTTCCGAATACGTGTAATGCCCACATTCCTCCTGCTCTATACATTGCTAATTTCCAAGTACAATATACCCTATTACAGAAGCTAATATTTGAAATTAGCGACAGCAGGCCCATTTTAATACATCTATTAGTATATATTTAATACTTGATATAATGACTTTGTATTAGAAGCCAAATGATGATCATACACCACAAATATATAATTTCAGGTAAAAATACGAATGAATGGAAAACATTGTTATATTCCAAATGTATTTGAAAGTAATAATTTATTTAATTAAATCAAACCAATGTGAATCTAATGAATATTATATATTCAGAAGGTCCATTTTGGAGTACTATAATGCCTCATGCGTTTGCATATTCAATTAGTAAACTTTTCTGGAATATATTATTATTATGGATTACGTTCGGAATTGTACCATGCTGAAAGTAAACAAACGGGACACATGCTAAAGGAAACTCCCGCGTTTGGATGTTATGTATAAATGCAAATATGTTACGTATAATGTACAATTAACTTATTGTCAGTCAAGGTAGTGGCGTATTTATTACAATAATCCAGTCGCACAAAACGCATTCAGCACACGCGCCGAATGCAAATCAACACTTTGTCTCTCACTTAAAATTCTTGCAAGCATTAATTAATTGCAATTGAATACACACAGACAGTCATCAGTGCATGCTTGAGGCTTTTGTTGCTAATGCCAATTCATAAATAATGAATAAGCTCAGCTGTTTATTGTTTATATTTACATCTCTACAAAGTGTTTCCAAACAATTTAAGCTTGGAAATTGTTGTTATTGGTATTTGCAAACGGATTTCACATAGAAAAATATGCACACAGAGAAGCTCAACATCGTTTTTGTGTGTCGAGAGCGAAAAAACTTATTACGTAAAATTAAAATCCTGTTGTTGTTGACAAATGGTAAGAATGCCAAGTCGCCAAGACGCTCGGTTTGTAAACAAATTAATATTAAGTATAAATTTTCCAATTGAAAAGTAATATGGCTTCGATGAGAAATAGTTTGTTTCGTGTTTGAATGTGTGCTTCGCGCAAACATGTAAAAAAGTTGTTGATTACCTTGTAAAGCAAACGCCGAACGTCCCGAACGCGTCGCGGCGCGCCGCAATTAATTCGAACTTTGCACCACGCGCACCGCGCAAAAATCTTTCGCGATACTTAATTATTTGATCGGCACACGCTTGGCACACTTCTCGCGGTCGATTTGGGGTAGCTAGTTTATAAAGCGCAGCGTACCAAAAACTAGAATAAAAGTCGATACAGCCGTAAGAATCGCCAACGGCCGGCCAGCGAATGTATGTAAAGGGGTTGCTAGGACGACACGCGTCGCGATACAAATAGCGAGCGCCGCCTGCTGCCGCCCCGCTGATAGAGACACGCGCCGCGTGCCGCCGGTTGGGAAACTGTGCGGGAAAATGTGCGCGAAAAGCTCTTCGAGGGCCTGGCGCGCCGCGGCTGGTTCGTGCGACCGTCGACGTCGGACTGATACGACGTGCGAATCGGCGGCGGGCGGGCGGCCAACCAGACGACGCTCGCCGTATGGCATGTAGAGACGTTATGCGGGTGGCATTGGCGCCGATAGCAGGCAGTGACTTTTCTACTCGCGGAGTGCATATACGCCTGCCGCCCACCGTCGTTGTGTACTTTTCGGGCCGAATGAATAGGCGCAGGGCTATCATGCCACCCGCTGAAACTTTCCCCCAACCGCAGTGTAATGAAAAGTTTGTGTTCGGTTTCATATGTGTATGTAATTAGATTTCCGACTACATGCATTAATTGAGCTATGCGATTTATTTTAAATTTCATTGCATGAATGAATCACAGAGTATTTAGTTCACAACATGCTGCTGGTGATGTTTTTAGTGTCGCGCGGTACAAAAATGATTTAGTGTAAATAAAACGCGCCGTTTTCTTCATAATTATATAACGCCTGCAATTAGCACATACGTATTTGCTGCACGCGCTGATATCATTGCAATGCTTAAGTACGTGTCGACCAAAGTAATTAGTTTT
>JARJDR010016789.1:0-25512 GCA_030264135.1 Myllaena sp. GC000078 | reverse complement strand
GCTGTTGTATTTTTACACCTGGAAATCATTTGGTGATGTCATTATTCCAAACAAGCCCACGTTCAGTGTGTGTGAGCCATTCGGCGCTTATTATTTATCAATCGATAAGAAATGATTTATGTTCTATTTATATTTATCCCATGGTTTTCAATAAAAATTCTATTCTTCAATGCGTATGCGCACCGACAATCACTCACCGAAGTGTGTATCGCTTGCTTATGTTGTGGAGAGTGCGAACCGTAAGTCGCTGTGAGCGGCGCGCGGAATTATTCAAATTAATTATGGCCGCGTATTGAATTGTTGTTATACATTCGAGCACCGTTTCGCAAGCGGCGCACACGCTAAGAACAATCTCTTGCGCGCCTCAAATCTGCATGCATACCGGCGAGTCGTGAATAGCCGTAAACGTTCTCCATGCATAAATACATAACGAAACCGATTCGCTGTAACCTATTGCCGTTTTCGAGCGCCTCGGCGACATTAATTCTCATTCATGTAGACATAGTTATTATTTATTGCTTTGTTATAATTTGTTTTAGCATAATACGCGAGTCGCAAATTAAATTTTTACGCCGTGTTTGTATACTGAATGCTGCTGCTTTATGATTGTTATTATGCGCTCTGTCATATTTACCAACAACATAATTATCGATTCATTTGAAGTTTATAGGTATCATTTTGGTTCATCTGAATGTTTCACTTCGGTCGTATTCAGGATATAAGAATTAGTTAGTAAGAATGAACTTCATAGTAGAGAATCGCGGTTATCGCAGGAAACAGTGCCTGATTAAGCGCACATCCAGTGGCCAGCAGAAGGTTCTTGCTTGTAGCATCCGTGTTGCATGGGCGCGCGCGCGCATCTTCATGCATTCTTTGTCATAGTACGCTAAGCGCGCATCATGCGTGTGCGATTTACGGTTTGCCCACGTTTAAACACATAAAATATACTGCTTTCGCTGCTCTCTGAGGCGGGGATTAAAGTGGAATCTCGTGAGCTGCGTCGTTTCGGCCCCATGTCGCCGTCGTAAAAGTGTAGGTGCACATTTTTCGTTCGCACGTCTCGCCAACGAGCCGCACGCTCTCGCATGTATGTACTTAAAGCATCGCCAGCAATACGCTCTATACATAAATATATTCAAGATGCGCGCGAGGTATATATTACGAAGTATATTCGGTAATAATCACCTTTGTGGCTTGCTGCGTTCCTTCTCCTCCTCCTCCTCCTCCTTGCGCGCTCCACCTCCACGATGACCACACGAAGGCCATATGTCTTTTATTACGACGCGCCTAACACCTAACAAGCGTGTAATCATCGTTGATGCACTCGCGTTGTTGAGCAAACATTCCATTTCTAAGGAGGTGGAAATTTGGAATATAAAACGCGTTGAAAGAAAATGCTAAGGACCACGACCGGAAGGAAATTGCCTTGTTCTGTTCTCAAGATAAATTCGGAACATATGTAGTAAATCGAGTTTAGTAAATGAAGCGGGGGAAATAAAGAAAAATGTACAAGATAATGTACACAGATAAAAGTATGCCGTAGAGCTAGTACTAACTACGTTACTAAGTGCCTGCTTGCGTTTGCGATTCAACTCGTTTTCAGCACGCGGTCGCCGTGCGACGCCGTTGCAGGTGACCCGACCATGGTGGGAGCAATGCACCTCCATTCGTACGTGTATCGTCGGTATGCATGTGCATGCGCATGTGCATCTCCCATGCACCTTCTTGTGCTTCTTCTTCTTCTTCTCCTTTTTACTTACTTTTTATTATCCTTCACGTTTGCGTCTCGTGTGTTTTCTCTTGTTGTTGTTGTTGTTGTTGGGTTATCTGCGCACCTCGGCTCGGTTATATAACGCCGATTCCGAAAGTCCGTTTCCTGTCACCAACGGCGATCACCCTACGATTCGCGTACGTAGCGGTCATGGAGAAGAAGGCGATCTGCGCGCGTCCAGCACGAGAGGTGTCGAACATCCACTTTGTGGCGCTACGATGCGTTATCGCCATCAACAATTTGCAATAACAATTTGCGTTGGGAAGTGCCATGCAAACGAGCCCAGCATTGCATGCCATTGAAATGTCAATTCTAATTATTAAAACCCATTATTATCTTTATTACGCATCGATGCGATGATGGCAATGCGATGTTTATGATTATTGGAATCTGATTAAGTAGCAATTAAACGCAAAACAATCGTAAAAGATCTATATTCTCGCATTAATACGCGTGTAATTGCAATCGAATTAATTTTATTAACGAATGGCATACACACAATAAATTGAGGCGGAGCAATGCAAAGCGACGGACGCGAAGGGCGATTGTGAGAAAACGGTTTTATTCGAATTCAATTGGCGATGGCGAGCGCGCTATCAGTCGCGCATTTTATCGACCATTTAAATTGCATGTAATTGTTTTATCTTAAGTATATTTGCGTCGGTCGAGAATTTATCATTATTGTTTTCGCGGCGCATAGTGTTTGCATTCAATCTCCACCATCGAAATTTATAGCTGCTTATTTGAGTTTTGCAGTAAATACTTTTATCTCCATCCCAGCGGCAGATTTTTCCATATTTCTCGCCGGCAATGGAAAAGAGTGGAAACAAGCAAGCAAGCAAGCGCGCGCTCTCGGCGGGCGACCTCGGCGAGCGTCGCCGTGCGTGATCATTCACCATTTGATAGTTCTCGTTTACTCTACGAGCTCGAAACTAATTTTAATGAGAATTTGATGTTCACGCGTAATGACAGAGTGTGCGCGCGCGCGTCTCGCCTCGCCTCGCTCGCCGAAGATTTACTACGGAGCGTTCGCGCAACACGTGAGAGAGCATGAGTAGGTGCATAATATGGCGCTCGGCGCACGCAGAGGGTTTGTTGCGCTTGCTCTTCCAGTCGGACGATCTCGGCAACACGACTATGAACTTGAAGCTCGCATGATTTTTTTTCTCCTTATTTTGCTGCCGCTTCTTCGTCTTCTTCTGCTTCGTGTTCGTTTGCAGCCTGCTGGAATGCGTTGCATTTGCTAATATTCACTTTCTTCGGCAAATTATACTCGGTGATTGGTGATGATACCATCATCGTGGCTAAAAATTGCGATTGCGTCTCGTTGTTTCATTAGCGCACGGCCTGGCTGTAGTTTGGCAGTTTCCGAGCGGTTGGCCATCAGCCAAAGACTTTGACGGAGCCGGTGACGTTGATGATTGTGGCGCAAAGGTAAATAAATTAACGAGCGACGCACAACCACCTGTTGTGGTCGTTCGCGACTTTTTCCCCCCTTATATATTCGCGCGCGCACGCGGACAGGTGGATGGCGAATGAACGGCCGGACGCGGACGCTGGCGCATCGTTATAATTACCCGATTCCGAGAGAGCTAACGAGACGGATGTTAAATGAATGGACGCTGCTGACGGACGGGGGATTAAAGTATTTCATTGCAAAAACAATCATTTGAGGCTAAGCGGGTCTATGGAGTTTGTATTTTATTTGGTTAGCACATCGAGGTGCTAATAAGGATTTATTAATAATTAGCGCCATTAATAATGCGTGCATATGCGTGCCGAATAAACGCATTAATTTCGAATCGAATTTGAGGGAATGCTGAAGCGAAGAAATGCGATATGATAATACATATTCATTGCACACACCTCATTTCTGATTCACATGGCGTTCGCATGCATTTGCTAATAATATGTCGGGCGCTCCGCCACTCGCAGGTGTAATTGCTTCCGTATTATCACCGGCGAGGAGTTGCACGATGAGAAGGACAAATTTGCGCACATTTACCATGATGACTGTGATGAAGAAATGGCATAGCAGGACTCTCTCAATTACATTCAAATCTTATACGCTTTAGTTATATCGTACAAACAATAATAATGATAATAAGAACTTTAACCGTTTGAAACAATCTAGCATTCATCTGGTATTTCTTCATGAATTTATTTATCAATCGGAGAAAAATTGCGAGGAGAGCTAATTTCTGTTCGTAACATATTATATGCAGGTTTGATTAATTAATGCACGCGATGTGATTCGGCGTAGACATTGCGATAAGTGCAACAATTATGCGCGTTATTGCTCAAGCTATTGCGCGAATGACACGACTTGCGCACTTTACACCCGATAGATAGATACCCGATTACCGTTGCGCAGTTTGCAATATTCTTCGCACGCGTTTATGCGTGGCTCGCCCCACGCTATTACAACTTCGCGCTGCGGCGTAGATAAATTCACCGCGAGTGGATATTATGCATTATTACGCGCCTGATTAATTGCTGGGTGTGCGTGAAAGTGCAATCGACGCGCAGCGAGCGAGCGAGCGAGCGCCCAACGGTTTTGATTTATGACTTATGCTATATCCGTGTATGCGCGCAATGATTTTTGCGCATTCCACTCGATGGCAAATGAAGAGAAATGAAATGGAAGAGAGGTGGATGGTCGATGGGGTGCGTTTGCATTAACTTGCACTTCAATCACCGCTTCATATCTATGTGTGTCTGTCGCGATCCCGCTATTTATCTTCATCCGCGCCGCCGCGCCGTTTCGTCAATTCATCTCTTCCGCGCCACGCTAATTGAACGCGAAATATGTTTACTGTTATCGGTGTGGCGTTTAATTTATCACATTAATTCTCGTTGTCGTCGAATTGCACCCAAAACGATTAACATTGTATTTCGAGATTTGTTTTCTGAGGAGCATCTCGACGAGAGCAAAGCAAATAGATATTTGCAATCCCACATGCACTTGCAGCAAGTGCACGTCAAGTGTGGATAGAAAAAATGCCTTTTGTTGACGCACCGATCGATTTGTTGACTTAAGCTTTAGCGGCGCAACGCTTTTGATAGTTGCTTGGTTGCGTTACCAATATATACTTTACTTTCATACGCAGTACGCTCATGTATGGCAAGGCAAGTCTCTCTTGATACATAGGTACTGAAGCTGGTCGCCTCCTGGTGAATGCGCCTTAGAGATTGATTGCGGCCGGGTTTCGTATGCGTGCGCGCGTGTGTTGAGAGATTGGATGTTTGTATATGGGTGAAGCGGAACGACGACTCGATTGGAATTCGATTGCCGGCTTTCGATGGTTCACGCGCTCTCACCTGATTCAGCCGCGTGCGTCTTGGGTCGGACGCGCATCGCATCGCTTCGCTTAGCTGGCCCGTGCTAGTCGCGGTGTGGTGTGGCTGTGGCTGTGGGTAATGCATAAATAATTTATTGTTCGCCTCGTAACGTTGACAGCTGTTTGGGCTATAATTAAATAAGAAATTAATTATTTCGTTTTTCTCTCGCTTGAGTCGTAGAACTTTGGGGGCAACTAGACGTGCATCGCATTGCCAAAAAGGACTCACGAGACAGATGTATCCAATTGTTGTTTTACGATCCCATCGCTCATTTATGCGCCTGTCGCATGCATTCAAACCACGCTGATTATAATATTTCGCATTTCGCATTTTACGAGTTATAAACAATTCGGAATGCATTAAAAGTAAACGCGCGCGAGCGGGGATTGCGCCGTTACTCCCGTTTTATGCGAAACCTTTGCGTTCGCCTGCACCCAACCAAGCGACGACTGCGCCGACGACGCCGAAGACGCGAAAAAACACACGACCGTTATTCATTAACGTTCGCAGTTGCGCGTAAGAAGTGTTGAACTAACATGTTCATTAATATTTTAATGAAATATTTCTGTTCGTTTCGCTGCGCTGGGGGATTATGTATTTCTAATACCGACTATTGAAATATCGTCGAACTGCTGTTAAAGCACATAAAACACGATGGAAAAATGTTGTTTTACAATGAATTTGTGAATGCGGCGCATGCAAATGCGGCGACGAGTTCATCAACATCATCAGCGAGCAATTCGCGTGTTTACGATCAGCAGCAGCACCAGCGGCAGCGCGATCGAGCAGCAATCCGTTTGTAATTTATGAAAATCCCATCCGATCGATTCGTGAAATGAGTTGTTAATCTTTATCCTCCACGCCTTCGCGTCGCCTCCGTCACGCGCCGAAGCCCAATACATATATGCTAAGTGTTGTGTTGTTTATATGTATTTATATCGTTCGCTCTTCGAATTAGAATTAGAATTGGGAAATTATAATTTTTATTAAAACGATGGGTTGTTGCCTTGTGCGGCCGCGAGCGGAGCGTAAAATGCCAATTTATGGCTGGCACGACATTATTTTTATGTTTGCTTGTCCCGTCGCTGAGCGCTAAACAGTAATAATATTTGATCTATTCAAATCGCGACGGAATCGTTAAACGCTTTCGAATCGTTTAGTATAACTACTTTACAAACCTATGACAACATATCAGCTCAAATTGGAGATGAAAACCTGTAAATTTTAATTCTATTGCGCTTAGGTATTTAAATTTTAATGTTATGATATAAATATAGCACGCAATTAATTAATAGTGGTTTGGTTTGTTTCAGGTGAGTTTTCCACAACTTCTACGCATGCCGACGCCGACGGTGTGCATTAATGACATTGGTAAGAGAATAGCACTCGCAAATCATTGGCGGCATGATCTCATGAGTGCGTCGAATGATTTATGCACTGATGTAATGCATTCCGTGTGGGTAACGCTTTCGCCTTCGACAATGCGAGCATTCACACACGGTCCGCAATGTCGTAATGCGAGACACAATCAAGCTTTATGACTCCGAATGCGATCGAATCAAGTAATAGTTTCATCATAATTCCTTGGATTTGTGCGCCAAATAACGAGTCATTTTATTGATGAACCCCCCCAATAGAATTTATGAAGAAAGAACTCCTCCGCGCATGAATGAATGGCGCCGACCCATATGCGATATAAATAAAAATCGTTGCTTACATATTTGAGTGCTGCACGCACACATACCGAAGGCGAAGAAGCTTGTTAGTGTGTAAATTAACTTGCAAAGAAGGCGTTCGCGTTCATCATCATCGCTATATTATACCGATTATACGGCATTCGTGTTGTCGACCGGCGACCGGCGACCGTCGTCCTCCTCCTTCGTCGTTATAGTGTTACATCGCGTTATCCGCTTTTTTTTCTTCTTCTCCTCTTGATATGCATACTTCGTTGCGTCCTCGTCGTCATCGCGTTATTGCGATTGCGCGATGCTCGAGAATTAACAATGTGTGTAAGTTATCCGTTTCAGATCTGGCGCGCAGGACCTTTCCTCTCCTCGGCCTTGTTAATATTTTACGTCGCGCCATCTCGCTTTAACGGTTTATAAACTAATATTGCGTTTAAATGTTGTAACGAGAGCACGCGGTGTGGGAGAGGCGTGCGCTTTATCTAAATACAATCTAATTAGGAAAAACGCAGCTCACTCACTCTCTATCTATGCATACGTGTACAATTTTCGTTACCTACGCAAACGAAATTGGTGAGCGAACGCGGACAAAGAAGGCCGCCGAAGCGTGATGCTTAATGCTCTTGTTAAAGATATGGCTCCGATATACTACGATGTGTGTTGTGTACTCGTGTGGTATGAGTCGGAAATTTTCGGCGTAAAAGAATGGGTCAAAATATAGGATACGTGCGCTTTAATTACACCTCTTTCGTTACCCAGTTACTCTTTATGTATGTACTTGTTCCATCAACAATTATTCATCATTCTCGTGTGTTTCTATTTTTTGTTATACGTCACACACTCGTTCGTATCATGATGATGCGAAATTAATAGCGGATTTAAATGTAAATGTCCGCGATGCGCGTATATTTGCGCCACGGCGGCGATGAAACAAATCCGGCGTGCTTGCATCGTGATTTGTTGATGACCGCATCCGATTGTATTATTCACACATTATCCAGCCGAACATAAATCCAACACCCGTCCCGTCCGACATGCGCACCATGTCCCCTGTTTGGCATAGCATATGTAATAAAGATTTTAAATCAAACACGCCAAATGCGAACGCTGCGAATGCAGGATAGGCAGTCGTGCGCGCGCGCCGGGCAGCTTGTTCATTAACGTAATTACAAATAAGGTGCACAATTTCAATTTGCATTATGCGCGATCCCTGCGCACTTATTCATGGGTGTTTTCTTTATTCGCATTGTTTTTATGCTGGCGAAGATCGCGGATTAAAACACTCGCGCAAGCAGCCATGTAGTTGATGTGTATGTGGATGGATTACGAAGAATATGAAGGCGAATAGGTATTTATCATGCGACGGCGACGGCGACGGCGCGTACCTATCAGGTTTTCTAATTGGTTGCCGTTTTTATAATCATCACGCGCCTCCGAGACGTTCGTTGGCGTTTTGCTTATTGCGTTGATAATTACACACACGCGTGCTGAATTTATTAAGTGTTGCTATAATTTTTGCTGTTTCTCACGCCGAATGCGCATGCCATTTATTTTGGCGTTCTACCTTTTTGGAGCTGGCTAAACTGGTCAGTTCCGAAAACTCGGAATCGAATAAAACAATGCATGCAAATACGGGCGTTAAACTATTCACACTATTGTTAGCAAGGATAGTTTTAATATAAATGCAATAGGAGGTTACACTTAACTTTTTTGCTATACGAACGAATGCGTTTTCTATGGAATTACTCTTTCGAATCTTTACTTTTGCTCCGCTGATGATTATTATTATTATAAATTGTTGTACTATCACGATGAGAAAAGTGGAACGTGCATCCGATCGTAATAGTGCAACAATACAAAGAAATTGTTTAATTTTTTACCCAGAATTCCAGTCGGCTGCGTTTCGTGATAAGTACGTTTCGATCTCAGCCGCGGAAATCATACCCACGACGACGACGACGACGACGACTTGAATCTGTTTCATTGCAGCGAACGTCATGATTACCGCAGGTCACGAATGACTTCGACATCGGAATTCACTTCAAACACACAACATTCGCGTGGTATTAGAATCTGCGCGTCCAAAAAGTTAATCATGTGCAATTATTTCCATCGCGATTGAATATTCGTCTTGTTAATTACTGGATATACAAACACGCGTATTATACATACGCGCCTTATTCATATTTGTCCAGTTTTGCGAAGAGGATTGAAGTAGAAAAAGCTTAAAGTACTTAAGGATGGCGTGTCGAACACGTTCGCGTCGATAAATCAGGAAGTGTTTATGCCGCGCGTAGATCGCGGCGCGGCGGCGCGTAGTTATGTATCGGCACGAGATGGATACAAAAGTTACAACTGTAAATTGAAAATGATTCGGTTTCTCGCTGAGCGCGCGCGCCGCTATGGCCTAGTCCCTCAACACACGCCTCGTATCGCTGAAGAGCAATTGAATATATTGCTGCGAGCTTGTTTCGCTCTGCTGCTGGCTGCTGCCGAAGAAAAAGTCGTACGAGCAGTGAAGTCGAGTGAACGAACGAACGCACTTGCAGCGTTTGAGTATTGAAAGTCGAGAGATTCCAAAAGCGAAAGATTTGTAAGAGTTGGGAAGAAAGAAAGAAGTCTCAAAGATCTAATCTGCACATACACACACACATGCACACACGCGCGCGAGCGCATTATAAATACCTTTAGCTCGGTGGGTGAGAGGACGTTCGGTCGGATGCGCGCACCGTTGGCGAGTTACTAAAAAACAGCCTCTAAGTAAGTACGTATAAAGTACGTTGTTTTAAGTACGAGTACGTACCGACCGACGAAAGACAGTAGGTCACGTGCATGGTAATTTTGTTCGAAACAAATGCTTATTTCGCTTCAAACTCGCCGCACAATCAAAACCAAGTTCGTACGGTTTAGTCGGAGAGTGATGCGCGCTTACCATCGCCAGCGACCATCATCGGTCGAATCCGAATCAACAACAATAATTTGCAAGCCGGCAAGTTGCGGAGGATACGTGTTAGATGCGAACACATCCTGCGAGCGCTTGCGGATTAACGGTACATTTGCAACTCTCTTGCAGTCCGCTTGCATTTACATCCCACAATTAAGGTTTACGATTAGTTTTATGCGTGATTGTTCCGAGTTCAAACTTAAACGATTATCTGACATGGCGCTGCGATAAGCGCAGCCCAGCGCATGCATGTGTGCAAACAATGTCACGAAAGGATAACGAGGAGCAAAAATGACCTTTGCAAACGGATTTTTGCATCGTCCAACGGCCATTAACCCGCTTATATGTAATTCAAACGATTTGTTTACATTAAACGATGTAGGCACGCACGTAGGTAATGCACGGTTCGGGGAGGACCGGATGAGCGTGTACTCGATTGACCTCATCGCGCGCTGGACAATTAATAATCGCCGGCGGTCGCGACGAGCAATCATTATCTCTCACATGATGCGCGCTAGACGTGACATGTTTGATCTATGGTGGTTGGCGCTGGGCAAAAATGACGAAATCAATTAGTTGGCATGTGTATTCGAAGGAATATTGAATCCGCGCGCAGGATCATCATGATGATGATGATTAAAACGCACTATGAGTGCGACTCTATTGCTGTTTTCTTGCGCCGCCAGGCACCAAATCCGCACAGATTGAATTCAATATTGATGATGATGATTTCCATACGGACTCTATGAATAGAAATAAATAGTTAACGTTATGAGTTTTGTATGTTGTGTGTGTGTCACTCTAGGCGATTGCGTTGGGAATTTTAAACGATCCGGAGAGAAAATAATTTATGTCGATGCGTATCTGAAATATTATAAATTAATTTACCTACCTGTTTCTCGCGCGTCTGCGTAAGCGACATTGGCATTGATCCGTTCAAATATTTACGGCGCGCCTGCGTTATCTAATCGAGAACGTGAGCGTCGAACTCGGGCAATTAATGGACGTGCTTCATCTCGGACGACGCCGTTGCATTGCATTTCGGATCGGTCGTATATCCCAATGCTCGCGTTTTTAATTTGTCAACCGGAGCCGACACTTTCCGTTATCGCGCTCTTTAACTCACGACAATTTTAAATACCCCTCGTTTTCGTTGACCGGTTGCTTTGCACTATCTTTTACATATTCTGATGAAACTGCTGAAAGCAATCAATATACTTGAAGCGTATTGAAAAAAATTGCAAGGAAAACAAAGTACAATTGATATACGTATTCACATATTGTGGCTTTATTATCGTTTACTCGTACCATCAGTTTTGTAATAGCAGTGATAGATAAATTAAGATTTAGTTCAATAGTTCATCTCCGGCTGAGTTGATTAACAATAATAAGTTTACCATGCGACATCTTTTTCTCTCGTGTCATGAAATTTTGTGCTATTGCATTGTTTTTGTTGATTGCGTTCAATATGTCGTCACAACGAAAAGTAATAACAAAATAAATATCAGACTCGCGCACACCTCACGATATTACAAATCTCATTGCTATATATACACATACATAGATTTAACGCTCGTTTCGTTTGCGTGCTTGAAGAAATCATATTTTACAAAAGCATTTACGATAGTTTCCTTTGTCTCCTGCTGTTGCTACTGCTGCACGCTCGCAATTTACACACAATTTCGTAATTGGAAATTTAGACTCGCCCGAGTTTCGCACACGCTCCTCGCATTCATTCCTATCACAAGTATACATACACTATTCACGTTTCGAAAAATTGCACGTGCAGTCTATACGAAATAAAAGAGATAAATTCTAAAGGCTATCATCGATAATCAAAGGCGGCAGGAGGGCATTTTATACACGTTTATATAAAATAATTATTAATTTACGTAGTATCACAATTAGCTGACAATATTTCATTCAATATAGGATAGTATCTTCAGGTCCACGTGTCGTTTGCGACAATTCTAGACGTCCTTTTCACGTATTTGAAAACACACACGCACCTACACGAAACTAGATGTGAATGGCGACTGTCCGCTGGCCGTTACCATTGCCGGTGCCGGCGCGTGCACCACCATGTCGATGCACGTGGTGGTGCACGTGCGGCGCGCGTTGCGAGCCGCGCCCGCTATTCGCGCGCCGCTGGCTCGTTGGCACATCGGGCAGCGCGAATTTCAGCTTCTCCCAGAACAGCTTGTCGCCCCACTGCAGGTAGACGTTGGTCTTGAGGTACAGCCGTATGTCCGGATCGAGATCCTTCTGCGGCACCTCGCCCAACAGGATAACCACCAGCCGGCGGCGGCGGTCGCGCAGTATTTGATGGTGCGCCGACTTGAACTCGAAGCGGCACCACTCCGACTTGATGAAGTTCTCGGAGAGGATCATGATGGTGCGCTTGGACGACTCCACCGCCTGCACGATCGTGTCGGGCAGGAAGGCCCCAACCGGAAAGTCGCGGTAGTTAAGGCACAGCTTGTAGTTGGGCTCGAGCGCCGGCGCGAGCACCTCCGCCACCCACGCCTCGTCCTTGGAGCTGTAGCTGACGAACGCGTCGAACAGCTTGTCGCGGTCGTCGCGATCGAAGTCGGCCGACTTGTGGAAGAGGCGCACGCCGAAGCGCGCGTGACACCACACGCGCACCTCCTGCCGAAAGATGAACGCCAGCAGCGTGCCGACGACGATGAGCGCGAACACGGCGAGCGTGATCACCAGCAGCGGCAGGTAGTCCTGGATCGCCTGCCGCTTGATGATCGTCTTCGTTGCGGTGAGGTTGCCGTTGATGCTGTTGTCGATGTTTGCGGCGCCCGTGCACGTGTGGTTGGCGGTGGCAATGGCCGTGATGGCGAAACCACCGTCGTCGCTCGCGTTGTACGCGCACCGCACGGCGTGCATGTCGCGCACCACATCGCCGCCGCGCACCATCCACTCGCGCAGCTTCTCGGTGAAGTCGCAGTCGCACGACCACGCGTTGGCGGCGAGCGTCACCTCGATGAGCGTCGTCGGCAGGTACCACACACTGTAATCACTGATGCGATTGTGGTCCAGCTTGAGCACGCGCAGCTGCCGCAGGTCGGCGAACGTCAGGTTGTTGATGTGCGCAATGCGATTGCGCTGCAGCATAATCTCGCGCAGGCCGACGAGTCCGTCGAATTCGTAGCCGTGAATATCCGTGATGCGGTTGTGGTCCAGGTGCAGCACCTCCAAATCGCGCAGTCCGTTGAAGGTGCGATTGTGGATCAGTTCGATGTTGGAGTTGTTTAGAAAGAGCACTTTCAGCTTCTTGCGGCCGATGAACGCGTGGCTCTTCAGGACGCGCAGGTCGTTGCCGTCGAGGTACAGTTGCGTAGCGTCCATGGGGATCTGTTCCGGCAGCTGCTCCTCGTAGCCCGCGTTGGAGCAGTCGACGACGTTCGCCGACCATGATTGATCGTGGTAGCACGTGCAATTATTGGGGCAGGTCATTTCACAGTCACACGCGTCGAAATCGCAGCAATGGCACAGCGCGAAACAATGCGTCTGATACGTGCACAGAAACTGATAGGGTGCCGCTTCGACCAGCGGCACGTAGGTGCGACCGCGGTTGTACATGAGTTGGCAGTAGATGCTCTCCAGATCCACTAATTTCGGCTGCGTACGCGCCCGATTACCACCGTTCACTTTCTGCAACCATTCCATGGTGCAGTCGCACTGGAACGGATTACCACCAATGTAGAACTCGGGTAGGTCCTTTTCGGGCGGCACTGCTGATATCCGCAATGAGTTCGCGTCCAGACTGGAGATCTTGTTGCCGAACAGATCCACGCGCGTCAAGTTGGGTTTCTTGAAGAACGTGTACGATTGCACTTTGGAGATTTGATTGTCATTGAGGAAGAGCACTTCTACACTATTGGGTATGGCGGTGCCGGTGATTTCAGTCAGTTTGTTGGAACTGGCGTCGAAGGTGCTCAACGAGAGCGTCGACTCGATTTCGAAGTAGTTGCCTAGTTCGGCAATCTGATTCGCGTGAATATCCAACCATTGCAGGCCAGCTGGTATGACTGCGTAGTCAAACCACTTTAGGTGATTGTCCGAGATGTTCAACCAGACCAGACTGGGCAGCTTTGCAAACAGGTCCTTAATGTCCGTTAGGTAATTGCCGTCCAAGCGGATGGCTTGCAGGTTTAGATTGTGGTCGAACGTGCCCGGCGCCACGTATTGGATTTTATTACGCGACAAATTGAGGATCTTTAGCGAGAGCATCTTGTCGAAGACGCCCTTGCTGATGTTCCCGATATTGTTCTCAGTCAGGCGCAATCCGAACAGATGCTTCATGTCCGCGAACGTTTCGTTGCGAATGGCGTCGATGAGGTTCTCGCCCAGGTCCAGCGACTTGAGCATGGGCACATTGGAGATGACCTCCGGCACCTGCATCAATTTGTTGCCGTTCAAGTGCAGGTCTTGCAGACTGGAGCAGTTTTTCAGTGCATCCGGATGGATGGACGCGATACGGTTATTGTCGAGCGACAGCAGTGTGAGAACGTTGACTCCACGAAACGTGTCGGCGTCGATGCGTGTCAGCTTGTTGTTGGACACAATCAGCGTGTGTAGATTGTACAGTTCGGCGAAGGTATGCTCTGGGAGCGCTTCAATAAAGTTGTCATTCAGTCTTAGAATTTGCAAGCTGTACAGATCGCGGAACACATTTGACTCCAGCTTGGCGATGCGATTGTAGGACACGTCGAGCACCACTAATCGAATAAGTCCCGCGAATGTCGCCGCATTAATCCAATCCGCCGTCAGCTCATTGTGGCTGAGATCCAACACTTGCAACTGCGTCAGTTCGCCGAAGAGACCCGGCGCCAGCACGTTGATCGTGTTGTTCTGCAGATACATCTCCTTGATTTCGCGCGTCTCGGCGAACAGCTCCGGCGGCAGGCTGACGAGCCGGTTGTCGGCGAGCTTGAGCAAGCTCAGCGAGACGAGGCCCTCCAGCGCCCGATCGGCAAGATGCGACAGCCCGTTGCCGTGCAGATAGAGCTTCTGCAGGCGGCTGAGCCCCGATAGCTGGCCGGACGGCAGGCGTTCGATGGTGTTGCGCGACAGATCGAGCAGCCGCAGGCTGGCGCCGCACCGCTCCGCAGGGCTATGCGCGAATTTGAACGCGGCCACGTCGCGCAACCGGTTGCGCGTCAGATTGAGCACTTCGAGCGCGTGGAGCGGACACAGCGCGCCCTCGGGCAGCTGCCACATGTTGTTCTCGGCGAGATCCAGCCGCTCCAGCTGGCGCAGCTCGGCGGTAAAGGCGTCCGGCGACACGTCCAACGACATCGCCGACCAGTCGGTGTTGTGCGTGCGCACGGTGAGATTGCGCAACTCCTTCAGACCGCGGAAGGCGCCGTCGGACAGATTGCCGATCTTGCAGTATTCGATGCTCAGCTCGCGCAGCTCCACCAGCGGCTTGAAGCTGCCGGCGCTGAGGCTGCTCTGGAAGAACAGATCGTCACTGCACTCGAGCCGCAGCCGCACCGTGTGCTGCGGCTGGATGACACTGAAGTTCGTGTTCTCCAGTTCGCTGTTGATGGTGCGCAGGCGGCAGACGAGCGCGACGTCGTCGTCGTCCTCGCCGCCGCCGTCCGCCACGACCCATTTGCACTCGTCCGGCGCCTGGTAGCGCAGCGCCTTGCTGAGCGAGGCGGCCGCGAGCACGCCGAAGACGGTCGCGAACAGCAGCAACCGGCAGACGGTTGTGGTGCCCATTGCGGCGGCGTCGTCGTCGTCGTCGTCAGCACTACAGCAGCACTACTAATCCATTTTGGCACGGTCGCACACATGCGCTGCAAGGCAAATGCAAGGCGGGTGGGTGGATTGTGCGGCGCTTTCAATTACTTCGCGGCGGTAATGTGTGCATGCAACAAACAACGCGCGCGCACGCGGCCAACCGTCGCGTTCGCCGTTCGCTGCTTGACTGGCCGGCCGCTCCTGCTGGCGCAGAAAGACAAGGCCACGACGGTGACGATGGAAACGGGCAGCGCTGGCCAGCGTACCCACCATTCTCCTCTGCCTTCTTCTTCTACTTCTTCTTCTTCCTCCTCAACGAAGTACTTCTTCTCCTTCTTGACGTTCTTCGGTAACGCGCAGACGGCAAGCGGCACAGGCAGGTCTCTCGAGTAGTTCGTTCGCTCTTCGGCTTCATTCTTGAGCTCTTGAGTTCGCTGCTCGCGACGAGTGCGCGCATGCTCTTGGTTCTTCCTTTGGCCGGTTCGGCTCATAAAAAACTGTTAACTGAGAGACCGCTTTTTTACGTGAACGCCGGGTTTTCTATCTGATCGGCTGTTGAAATCGCCCGGCGTATTGCCCGAAGAGGAGGCAAAATATGAAGAATAATATAAAGAAGAAATCGGCCATTATTGCCATAGTCCACCTATGCATCCCGGTAGGATTCGCATTATTTCTGCATAATGTCTTAATTTCTGGGTTGATTATGAAATCCTTAATTACATTACGCACGTCAATGTTTGTCGAGTGGGAAGTATTATCGCTACTCATAAATATTATAACTAGCTGGGATATGATTAATAAAATAAAATGGGCGCGTTGCGGCAGCGGCGGCGCGGACCCGATGTTTAGGTAACACAATGCGATGAACGCAACGCGCCGTTCAGGCAAACGATTAACAAGTTCTCGCTTCGCTGCCAGTGCCTATCGAGCGCGAGCTTCGAGGCACACGCAGAGTAGTCTCCTCGCCCGCCGTTCGTTCGTTTGTTCGGGCGTTGAAGTCTCCTCCACGTGCATACCTGTTTGCTTGGCGTATGCGCGCGCGCCGCCGCCGCCGCGCAGTGAATGTGTGCTCGGGTAATTTTAACTGTACATGAAGCGACGAACCCGACTCCCAGCTCACAGTTTTACCACCCTGCGTGAAAAACAAATCGATTGCGTTGCACGCCCTATTTTTCAACGCTTTGTAATCCACTACCTATGACTGCATCGAATCGCACAAAAATGCTGCATTAACGAGCGTTCCCATGCATTCAATCATTCGGAAACTTTTCGGTGCCGCCGATTCTTTGATTCACACTTTTGCTGCGCGTCACGTAAAAGGATTCGGAAAGGAATCGTGTCGACGCGCGCAGGAATGAGATTGGTAACATGATGCACTCACGAGCGTGTCGAGCGCAATGCGCCAACTACGTTTTAATCCGGAACAAATTAGCATGAAGATTTATTTCCTGGACGCGGTCGCGGCGTTATTGTTCGTGATGCGCGCTTTTTAGCCACTTTAACACCCGACAAGAAATCTAGGCGGACGAAACTTGTTGAAAGCATTTCATAACGTGTCACTCGCCACTCGAGAGACTTTTGTTTTGTTGTATTTACCAGTATATATGGTAATCATTCCAAATCAAGTTGCTGTTTGCACCTATTTAGTTATAATTCTACTAATTTTCGATGGCATAGCAAACGTGCGAAGTTCCCAATTAATTTCAATTAAAAGCGTTGCGGTCGTGCGCGCTTAGAAGCCGCCGCTGGAGAGAAAAGCTGTGCTGCCACCACCGCCGTGGGTGCTATCTCCCATTCCATTGTTTATTTAATCAGTTATTGTTGGCGGGCCGCGACGCGCGCACGGCACGCACGCACCACGCTTCCATTGTTAACGAAGCACACGAGAGGCGTGAACTTCTTGCAGTTGGCGAACGTGCAATGCGAAAATTGATTCCGACGCACACGGCCACCAGCCAACGCAGCGGCGGCGGCGGCGCAAGCGACAATCGCGCTAATACAAACGATATTTGTTCTTCGAGGAAGTCGCAAGTGCTGCAGCACTGCGTCTATTGAATTGCGGAATGCGGCATGGTTCTGGGGACGATTTGCTTGCATCGCACAAAGAAAAGAAAAACGAAGATATACGTGTTGCGAGGGTTGTTGTAATATTCTCTCGCAGATGGGCTTTTCATGTCGCTGGATTCCTCGGGTGCTCATTATTAATTGGGTAATAACGCGCGACGCGGTTCTATTTCTTCGTTTTTTCCATCCATACGTTACCGGATTTCATGGTCACTACCTATGTTCGTTTTTTCTTCTCGCCAAGAAGTTCTTGGGACCATGGAAAGTAAGCAAAAAAGGATGTGCGAAAAATGCGCGCGCGTGTCTTTTGTCTAACGAGGGTGTCGATTCCATGCATCAAGTCAACACCCAACTTCCTTCTTCCACCCACTTCCCAACGCGTCGTTGGGCGCGAAATTTATTTGCATTTATTTAGTTTATGACGACAGCCAGAAAAAGGTGTGTGTTGGTGTGTGGACTAAAAATACTTGTGCGCCGCTCGCATACACTGCCTGCCACCATCCTGATTAGGATCTTGGCTGGGCAGGCCGAGTGGCGCTATTACAAAACGACAAACTCGACTGGAAGTGGATGACAAGGCAGGCGCGATGGCATCGGTGCAGCAGTTGAATCGATTTTGGTCGCCTAGTCCGGTGTGTCATCATTAATACGTTTAATAAATTGTCGAAAAACTGCCGGTTATGAACCGACCATCTGTGCACGAATGCATTTCGTGTGTTTATCTTTTTATTTTCGGAACGATGCAACTAGCGCACATTTAGATAAAAATATCGGGCGGCATTTAATTTCGGGATGGGAAGATGCTGCGCGCTGGACGAGGACGGAAACTGTTACAACTCCTCTTTAACATTCCAGCGGAATGGGTCCGGTCCGGCCCCGCCGGCCGAGGATCTAATTTACACTCACGCAAACCAGATAAAAACTTGTTGAAAAGCGGCGCTCGAGTCGTGTGGTGGCGTCGAAGTCGACCGCTCGCTTCGTCGGGCATTAAACGCTCCGAGAACGCAACCTAACCGTATCACTACGTTTGTGATTATGCGTTCTGCAATTGACATTTTGCATCATTTCTATTGTGGAACCTGACATTCCTAAAGACATTCTACGCAGTTGGCCGATTTTAGGACAATGTACAGTTTTCGAGCCAGGTGCGCTATAATCCGTATCTAGACAGACGCACTTGGACGTGTTTTATTAACTTTGGCCAACATTAAGTGGTGGGTCAAGAAACCGATTGTAGTTGTAATTAACCTCGGCTGGATAGGATGGCAAGTCCTAGACACTATGCCGGAGCTTTGTGCTACATGTAACACGATGAGTAGGATAGGTAGGTAGGTATATAACAAAGAACGTGTTTTGCGCGTGCGCGCAACGCGCCCAAAAACGAGGTAAAAAGAAATTTGCATGTATTTCGAATTTACGGGGCAATAATTTTTGTACGTCGCCCAGGCGAAACTCTTTGCGCAAACGGCGTCAGGCTAGGTAGCTGGCTCACTCGCGCAGCTGCACCACGCGAAGGAAACGCCGGAATGTCCGCACATAAAAATGCAATAACGCGCGTCGAGGCCGCCGCACGGGAAAATATATTCTAATTTACTCGGCTGGCGCAAACGATCGCGCTAGCTAGCTTTTGTAATCGTACGCGACGACAATGCCGGGGCAGCGCGCTCGTGGCGTTTCTGACACCGGCCGAGACGCGACGGACGTGTGCTGCTTTGGCTGGCGATGCGCGAAACGACAAATGTTGTTGCCGCTCGGTGTCTTCAGGAGCCTCCCAGCGGACATGCAGCGGACAGATTTCATTATTTGCTTGCCGTGGACAACGCCTGCACAGGCAGGCATATCCGTATGAGAGAAGTGTGCCGTCGCGCTCGCAATAAAGTCATTAATAGCTTTGCCTATTTTGCATAAAACGTTTCAACGGTTTGTAATTGATTTCCTATAAAGTATTCGTTCGCGCGCGTGTCGCTGTAGAATGGGTGGGTTTCTTGAGCCTAGGGCTGTCCAAAATTGCACGAATAGACTCAAGAATTTAAAATTGTTGTACCGAAAAGTGCAAATGTTACGACCATACCAAACCCAAATTGCAAAAAAGGGTTTTTTCGGGTGAAGGCCAGTCGTTAGAACTTCTCTGTGCTTGTTCGCCAAATTACGCAGAGCTCATCACCCCTGACATGTGGACAAGAACAAGTCCAACGTTATGGTTCACGGTTATGGTGTTTGCTACGCGAGCGGTATTTAGTCATTTATGTGCGCTGCGCATTTTCAGCGAATTTCTTAAGAGTATGAGGCCTGCGTCCATGCGCCGGACTGTGGGCAGGCTATTACAAGCGTTTCTACTGGAAGCATAAGTGCGGGGCGCATAACGCGCGCGAGTGCATGCGGTCCGGTGATTATTTATGCTCGTGTTATTGTCATACATCAAATGGCGGAATATTTTATGTTAAATTCATCCGGCGCTCTACGCAGCGAATGCAGCAACGCACTGGCAACACGCACGTTTACATCGTGTAGGTAGGCATGATAAAATGTCAAATTGTGCGCATTACACGCCGCCACGTTTTACAACCGTTGTCATTTATGTCCGCGAGTGCGTTTCAAACGGACGACAAGAGAGGCAAGCGAGAGTGTGATTATTTCATTTGGCCATCGACAAGAAAAAAAAACCACTACGTCAACGTGTTTATTCAACGTCGTCTCTTTGTCCTTCTGTACACTGCGTGTATGTACCACTGAAGAATCTCTCTCCATAGACGTGAATTTGAATAGAATTCGAAAACAGGAAGAATTGAAATCACTTCAAGTTTACTCTCGCATTGAAAAAGTGTTTGTGGTGTAATCCTAATAAAACAGAATGGTCTATTGTTGAGGAATTTATTGCGACGCGCCATCAATGTCTTCAATTCGTGGGGGCATACACAATTAAATGATATAAGCATCGAATAAAATTTACCTACCGAATCACACAGCCCCGCTCTCTTGAGTTTGTGTGACACATGCGCTACGACTTTCTTTTCTTCGTGCGCAACGTTGTATTGCTGCCGGCGCGCTGTTTGCATCAATTCCCAACCGATGATAATAAACGTCGGGCCTCGTAAAAAACACCACTTCTTATATTATGCGACATTAAATGCGGCCGCGCGATATAAATTTTATACAAAAGAAGTAATTTACATCTCGCTTGCCTGGCTGGCTCTTCGCATTTTCGTGGAAGACAACTCACGTGTGCGTATGTATGCGTTTTGCGTCGGTGGGATTCACACGGCATCTCGCATGCGTGTCTAATTTAAACACACGCGCATTCGGACAGACGTAAATATTTTACAAGGAAGTCGCTTATATTGCGTCGGTCATAAAATGCTCCTAATGTATGCATGCACGCCTGGAGACTGTGTGTGTGTGTGTGTGCAGTGACCAGAAGAAGAAGAAGAAGTGTACGGCTGCTACCTACTACCACCCATGCTAATCTGGCTGGTGCAACAATACGTCGATAAATTACGAAGTAATTCCCGTTCGCGTGTGGATCATCGGGGGCCCCTCGGAAGAGAGATGACATTTGCCTGTGCACAGAGCAAGGCAAATTATTCCGGTTGTCCGTCCAGTGACAGCTGTTTTCGAACCCGCTCGCTGATGTAATATTTATACGGCGCGCGCTACTTTGTCGGTTTCACGCCTGTCGATCGCTCACCGCCGCGATGATCACGTTCGGAATCGGCGTGGTCATAAAATATTACAGCTCGCAATAAATTCGGCCATTGCGTAGGGAGGCGGTTGTAAAAGTAAACATTCTTTGGCTTTGTTGAGGTGCCTACGCCCCTTTACCGAGTGAATGTCATTGTTATTTTCCGCTAAATTTGTTCGAATCCAATAAATCACTGACGCGCCCACGTTAAGTATTTACAAAATAAATACTTGTGGTATATTTTTATTTATTGCTAATTTGACAAAAGACTCCGACTCGCAGGGGGGTTGTTGTATGCCGCAACAAAAGGACCGAAACGTAGGGAAAAGGTGCACAAAGGGCGCCCCGACTTGTTCATTATACACGTATTAAAATGATGTAGGACGTTTTACGCGTTAATGGTGAACTTCCAAAGGATATACCTGCGTGGTTATTCAGGTGGCAACAGACACAGACCCTTGCTAACGTTTAGGTTACCAGGAATTATTATAATTTTACTACCGGACTACCGTTTTGTCACAGATAAACCCCTTTGTTATGTGTTTGTGGTCATGTTGCACACATTTTTGCGGTCACGCCGCGCCGTTGCCGCTTGTATGCGATTGCGGGTGGAACGGGTGTGCGTTCATAAATTACGAATTTATGGCTGACTCTTGTAAACTCATAATTCAGGCGCGCGCGGATGTAGCGAAATTTTCCTTCTGTGTATGCCTTGCGGTGTGACTGCATAATGATCCGTTAATGCTCTGCACACACTCTTTTAAAAAATCATTATATGATCTAACAGAAAGAGGATATTTATAAATTTACCCCTTGTTGCTGTTGCTGTTGCTTGTCCGAAACTTGTATTATTTTGGAGAATAATTTTCATCTTTCCGGGTCAACTGGTTGGCAATGTATTATTCGCGTACTAAATCATGTTTGAGCTTTCGGATATCGATTTTGGGTCGCGTTGTCTGTTGGGAGGTGGAGCAGGCGGATGATAATAAATAAAGCACTGAATCGTTTCCAACGTAAATTGTATGTACGACGTTTTTACTTCTTCTTCGTCTTCTTTTCCTCTGGGCAACATGCAACAAGGTGTCATGCTTGCGCACTTAATTTATGCCTTATTTATTTACATTGTCACCATTCGTTTGCCGTGCGTGCGAGACGAACGTGCGCGTTGTTGCAACGAGCGCAATGGTGGACAAATTTATAGGCGCCCCGTGCCGTTATAGATCCGCTTCTTCTCCTCCGCCCTATCCCCACGCACAAGGATGCATGGCGTTATGCATGCGTAGAGGCTACACATCCTTGGCTCGCGCGGTGGCTGCCTTTGCGGTCGCGCTGCGACGAGCCTCGTAAATTATCTAAATAAAGATTTCGATTGTTATATACCTTTGTGTATAAATTAAGCGTTGCGCGCGCCATTGTTATGGTTATTGGAGTAACAGTACATTGTGACTTACTACTTATTGCTTGCGCCGATATATAGGTATGGGCGTTGTTGCATCTCGAAATTTAACCAGATGGAAATTATTGGCCGATTTTTGATGCAGAAATTGTGGGTAACGTGATTTCATTGCGCAATTCGCATGGCTTTCATGGTGGTCTGTCAACAGAGACAAGACCTGAGCATTTACTGTCCAAACTACAATAAATTCTCCAACAAGCTCTCAGCTTAATAATTAATTGATCAAGTTTTTAACTTCTCTCCGTAGTGCGTCTTCATAATTTACGCCGTAAGAAGGCTCATTTGTCAAAGTAAATCTCTTCGTTTTCCACCAAAAAATGAAACATCATATATCATGCGCACATTAAGCGTTCGGCGGCGGTTTCGAAATGCAATGCCTTGCAGGAGGAGCGGCGCCATGAGTGTGTTTAAGACATTTCAGGTGGCATCGTAAAAGCGGTTCGGACGCGCGCGCGCGCGCGTTCACATTGTCCTGCTGGAATCTCTGCGCCGCCTGTGCCGGAATTTTGAATGCCTTATTATATTATATGTCGTTTATTGGCTCTATGTGTATATGCACAATCGTCTATTCTATTCGTTTTGATGCCATGCTGTTGGCTGTTGGCCTCAAAGCGGATTAAATTTCTCTCTCTCTAGCCGGCGATAATCATATAACACTCCCGGACTCACACCGAGCTAAGCGCCGCCGTCCAAGATGCAATTTCGCAACAATTAAAAAATGATCACCGCCGTAATAGAATGGCAATTGGAATCTGCGACGAGCAAGCATGCTGACTTGCTGCTTCGAAACCACCCAGAGTGTCTTCTCTTTCGCTTTCCGTACAATCTCGTATCCGTCCGCTGTGCTGCTTACACACAGCATCCTTCGTTTCTGCGCCGGAGTGTTCTGTTGCCGGCTTCCATTTTCATTTCATTACACCAGGGCCGGTAGCCAGCTATTCCCCTTTGGAATATCATTCGCCCTTCACTTTTGATCTCGGAACGCACGTGAAAGCACGATGATGAAGATGATGATGATGGTGGTTGCATTGTTCCGCTTATAAACTAATAAATTTTGCTCTTTTGTTGCAGGTGAGTGATCTGAAGCAGGCTTCAAAGCATGTTCATCACGGGCAAGAAGTAATGGAAGGTAACTTTAACTAGATTAACTTCCAACCTCAGCTAATCTAAATTCAAGCACTTGGCTTGAAGAAAACGATCGCGCGCGCGTGCTTGTGTGTGTGTGGTTTGTTGGAATCGATTAACTTCTTCTACATTTCGCATGCATATTCTTTGCAATCGTGACATTGTTCTTGCTCCGCTTTGTCGTCTGGAATTATTGTGTTTGAATCAATGGATGTCACACCATAGCAATAATTAACCGCTGGCATCCATTAATATCCAACATCAAATTTCACACCATGCCAAACAATATAAAAATGTAGTGCGCAGATTCATTCAAGCGTGCAGAATGGGGAATGCACAAATTGCTCTCGTCGTCTGCCGCTGCGCGTCTATTGAAAACGCATCCATCTCGCACGACCGGTATTCGGGGTGCATCATCATTACGCGCTTTTCATACGCGCAGCGTGCATTGTGTGGTTGGTGGGCCTTCCAGTCGGTAATGAATCCGAATCGGCGCCGCCGCCGTCGCGCCGCGCCGGTAGTCAGCTATTAGCCGAGGCGGCGCGAGTCATCAAATCACGAAAACGCGTCGGCGTTGTTTTATGCGGCATTCGTGCGCGACGGCCAACACAGGGGACGATGTGGTTTGCGCTTCTGTTTGCGGCTGGCCTCCTCCTGGAAAGGTGCTAAATATACAGCGGATCGTTCCTGACACGTTTCCACCATGAAATGTTGAAATTTATTCAAATTGAACCCATTGCCGTTGGACATCAAACGGATTCATACATCATAAATAAGCAGACAGTTGATGGTTTTCCACCCGGCGTTATACAAGTAATTAAACGCCACCTCCCGCGGTGGTGGCGCGCGATGGCACGAAATGCAAATGCGGCGCGCGGCGGCAGCGTGTGAATTATCGGCGTGCGGCGACGCGGGACGCCGCGTAAAAATAACATTCAACCCCCCATCGCCAACCACTTAAAACTCAGCCGGTGGACACGGAATGAGCCATACAACCGTTTAGGCATGCGTAGGTATACTGGTTTCTTGAGTTTGTATTGGATTGGGGAATATAGATATTCGGGGTAGCCGCAAAACAATGTGCGCATCAGACCATATAGGTGGATGGCAAAGCGCGCAGGTGAGGTCTGTCGTCGCCGAAGTCATTATCAATTGCCGCAACAGCAGCCGAAGCTAATGTCACGGTAGAACGACGCCCCCGCAACCCTCCACAGAGGCGCGCGGATGGATGCCACGACCATCGATCACTGTCAGCGCGTGATTACTCGTGCGTGTACGTCACCTTGTTTCTAATACTATTGGGAGGCCTTCATTAAACAAATCTTTCAAGTTTAAACAAAGCGAAGAGTGGATGACGTTAAAAAATGAAGAAGAATTATATGCGCCACGTTCTGCTGGGCAAGAACAAGAAGAAGACGACGACGACGACGAAGAGGAGTTTGAAGAATTTATTTATATTGACCATTATTGACCCGTAACTTATTGTGGGTTCGTTGCGGCCTACGCACTTTTGCGCCGCGCAACATAACCACGGCGACGCATAAATATCACGCTCAACGAAGGCGGCAGCAGCAGCGGCAGGAAAAGCCAAGATATCGAGCTCTTGCACTCGCTTCCTTGCTCTGCCGGCTACCGGATGGAACGCCTTCGATTTGAAATATTGACCGGTGCCATCATGCTGGG
>JARJDR010016783.1:0-21053 GCA_030264135.1 Myllaena sp. GC000078 | reverse complement strand
TAATAAAATATTAAGTTATTAGTCAAATGCGGCTCTTGTACATTTTACAAATTGTAAAAGCGGCTCTTGTCCGCATACCTCTTGGGCACCCCTGATACATACTAAACGCGTTGGCGTGCAAGAGGCGCCCCATGAAAATTCCGCGCTTTCACATAATCAGGCAACCGTTTTTCTCAGAATTTATCCGAACTACTCTTCGTACTCTTCGAAAAACGCCAGAAATCTCATTTTCCACCAATGTAACATCAACATCATAATATTTCATAACCAGCCGCGAAATAATGAATGTCAGGAATTTTTTTCAAAAAGGTATACCTATATCTGTCCGTTGTTGGGAGAACAAACTAATTTTCGGTACTATTTTGAAGTGTCCGCGTCCGTTATTCAGACTGTCCGTTCTTTGAAGATAAAATATACATTGCGCTATATGAACAAAATTCGTTTTTTTTTTTTATATCTGTCCGTTTTACGGGGTTGTCCGTCCTACGGAGGTGTCCGTTGATGGAGGTTTGACTGTATATACTTTGTTATGTACATACCTATTTTATACAGGTATTTCTCTCATTTTGTAAAATTTCTCTATCGCCACAACACATAATTTATAATAAACAATATGCAAACTTAAACGCCAGCCATATGCTTTTTTAATTTGGATAAAGCAGCTAATAACCCAATGAACCAAATGTTGTGCCCACACTCATGCTCGCCGATTGGGCTGTAAAACCTCTGCAGATTGTTTTTATAGATACGCTTTAAATTTAACCAAAATTATTGGCAATTGTGTGATTACGCAAACCGTTTATATATGGATAAAATTTGCAACTGCACATAAATAACGATCCTTTTTTCAATTAACTATTTGAATACACGCAGACACCTCTTCATCTACCACATGTCATCTGCATCTAGGTAGTTCATGCATCGTTGATACAAACCAAAGCAAATGAGAAAATGTCAAAATTGGAATATGGAAGTAAGCTAATCGGCGTGCCGTTGGGATGTTGCAGTGAGCACGTGTGTGCATCTGCGGATTCATATGACAGAATGGCCATAGAATTAAGATAAAATTATATACGACAGTAAAAAGCCATCGACAACCGGACGCACATTTCATTTTGTTTGTGTACGACGTTTTACTTGATGTTGTGTCATGATGGCGCAAACTTGTACGAGCATGCGACTCGCTGGCGTGTTGGAAGCAGTCCGAGCGTCGCGTCGTTTCCGTTTTTTGTTATCATTTCCATACTCGTCACATATAGGTACGTGTCGCATTTTTTGGGAATAAGCTGCTGTTTCGTTGCCTCTTTAATATGTAATATCATGTCATTGACCCATTTTGCTTGCTAGCTAACTTTCTCGATTTAAGCATTAATTTTACGCAAATGATGATCTAAAAAAGATTCAATCATTCAATGTTTTATATAGATACTTGTTTGCGTATAATGCAATGACATTATTAACAAACATATACTGTTGATTTTACACAAGTTTCTATAACTAGTAATTACTAATTAGTAATTAATCATTTCATACTAGATTGGAAAGTTTGGAACGTTCATTAAGCATGGATCCTCTAATGCTAGGATTCCCAACCTGTGATATGCGTACACGCAGGAGAAGAAGCGTAACTAGACATTGGCTAGGAGAACTTTAGAAGAAGCAAGCACAGAGGCATTTGTGGAACCGCTGCGTTAATGAGTAATGGCGTATGGAAATGTTGGTGTACTTTAAACATGCAAGCAGAAATTGTGAAATCTAGTTCTAGTCAAAGCAAAAATCTCAACTCGGTCAATTTACATTTATAACCGTTAACATCCCGTGATATCGCAAAGAAAAGCTCGGCGCACAAAATGCCGAGGTATACCTATATTTATCCGCACCAATATGACATGATTGCGAGGAGCACTGCTGAAAGGTTGAAAAATGCTGCATATAATGATGCAAAAATGTCTACCTGCTGAATGAGAATATACGCAAAGGATATGCGCTCCAAATGCATTATTAGTGATATAGTGATGGCATGCACTACATTTGCTTCTCGTTTACGTTTATGTATAGTAAATGCAAATTACCCGGATAGGTGTTGCTGTATTGAACATTTTTGAAAATCCAGTCAGATTCTGATAGGAAATATAAGTGTAAGTAGACAAAAAAAAAGAGGTAAAATTGATTTTATTCTTTCAACATATTTCTAAAGACCACAAACGAATATTATTCTGCGATATTATATAATGGCAAGCAAGAAGGATTATGCTTGTAAAGACCCTTATTCTCGTACACACTATGAGGAGAACAAATCCACGGATCGAATGTGTTTGCTTGCCATTGCAATAGACGGCCATTCAGTTCTTCTATTGTTTTTTTCATCGCAGGCTTCTCGGCAATATTATTGGTTTCTGCTGGATCCGTTTTCAAATCATATAACTCCCATTCTGGCCGAAAGTAATATTCCTTTAACGACTTAAACCAATATGTCGTTCTATTCTCCCGAGTGTTGTTCAGTAAATTCTGTAAATTGAGTAAATTGTAATAAAACCGCTGAAAGTGAATGTGTATTGATTTAACTAAGAATGTCGGCGATAGGTAGAAATCTTGATCAATTGGAAAAGCAGCACCGAAATTCAAATTATGAATGAATTTGTAACGATGTGTGCGAATGGCACGCATTGGATAATACATCGTAACTTCATGTAGAATATGGCTGGCAAATATAGCTTCGTTGGTTTTATTCGATGGTTCTAAGGATACACATCATCAATGTCATTTCAAATGAACGCAAAGTTTAGAAGCAATAACTATCGTACCTTGTTGTAACAATGGTAATAAACTTCTACCAGTCAATGGTGCGTGCTGTACTTCATTAGTACTGATCGCATCATCATCACTGATACGAAACCAATCGCGAATCGTCGGAGTAATATCCAAGTGACTACTCAAGGAGTAGGTGACCTGCCCCCTACGCTCTTTATGCTCCGGCGAAGAAATCAACATCGGAGCAGCAATGCCCGAATCATAGAGATTGGTTCTGCCATTTGGAAACGGAATGCCATTATCCGAAGTATAGATTACCAATGTGTTCTCTGCGAATCCAGCCGACTGTAGCTCTTGCAGCAAAAGACCCACTCCCTGATCCAAGCGACTGATGGTGATGTATTGTGCAGCCACATCCCGGCGCGCCTCAATCGTGTCCGGAATGAAGTAGGGTAGTTCGATTTGTTCGGGGACGTAATGGATGGGTTGCCAATCGGGTATAGTGCCCATGCCTTCCTCACCATTGCCAAAACGCTGACAGAACTCCCCGAATTCCGGATTGGTGTGTCCACATCGATGCGGATCGTGGAAGGCGACGTACAAGAAGAATGATCTGCAAGAGACCACTCGTGTCGTTCACCGAAATATTACGAGTGCCATAAATTAAGCAAGCAATGCAGTACTCGTCGGCCAAAACGTTGCGCAGAAAGTCGCGTGTGAGCAGCTTGATGAATGTTATATTTCTGCCCACTTGGTTGATGGAGTGCTGCTCCTCGGTTTGCTCGTAGTCGAATTTGTAGACGCCAGAAGGACCGACGTGCTTTTTACCAATAATTCCGGTGCGAATGGAGTGCTTTGCAAGGATGTTCGGTAGGCTCGCGATCTTCTCGAAGGAATTAAAGTTGTTCTCGGCTTGATGCAGACCATACATGCCGTTTTGATGCGCTGGCATTCCTGTGAGGATCGCTGATCGGCTAATAAATAGTCCAAGCTCGTTATTGTACTTGCAATGGAAAGGCGGTATCTATTTTCATCACCTTGGCGAACAACTGCTCACCGATGTATAAGCATTGTTGAAAATCAAACTCTTCTTTGCGAAGGCATCGAGGTTGGGCGTTTGTACGATTTTGTTACGATAGGTGCCCATTTCAAAACCGCCATCGTCAGCTACAATTTCAGTTATACTTTTAAATATACTTTCAAACTAACGAATAAAATTTTTTATAGTTTTCAGTCTAAGCTGGCCATCATCTCAATTTTTTTGTGTATTTTTTTAAATTAAATAATGAAAAGAATTTAATTATGAAAAAGTTACCTTCAAGATTTAACGGAACAACTAAATATTAAAGTGTAAGCTAGTAATTTGAGGATTAATGATATTGCCCATTGTTATAGTTCATCTTGCATACGATCAGAAGATGCACTATGATTTTCTGGTGGAATTACTTTTTTCCGCATGAAAATCCGTTGGTAAATAGCCGAGTTACAAATGTTAAACTTTACGCATACAAATCGGTTAGCGACGAGCGTATACCTGACCTACGCAAACTCAACCCTTTGGGTACTGCTTGCTGAGTTATGATGACGGGTACACATTCCTACATCGATTACTACGTGTTTATTACGAGTGCAAGGGGCGCCGCATTCAGTTGATGCAAAGCGCCGCCAAACGAACTATTTGGAACTTTCAAACTCCGTCTTCAACGCGTTAACCTAACCTCACTTTTCCAGTGGCAATTTTTGCTTTTACTCCCATTAGGTAATTAAAAATATCAGTAAATATTCTGCATGGCCAGCATGGCCGGCACCGCGATCAGCAAACTTTTCATTTCTTTGTAAGTACATATTGTTCTTGTAGCAATTTTCACGGGGGCATATTTTTTGGGCGCATTTCCTTGTGGGGTGACTTTCATGGAACGCATTGCCACAACTATGTGTGTCTGATTGATCTGATTCTAATTGTCGCATTTGACCGCGCATCATTTTTCTCGTCAACAATAGTCAATGGTCACGCAAGACAACCGAGTGAAATGTGACGCAGTTGATCACACTGTATGCAGCAAACGCACAGAAATGATAAGCTTAACCTGCAATCTGTTTCATCTGTTTGCTCGGCGTTATGTTATCAACAACTACGTGGATGTGCTGAGGGAATTTCGCCAATGTCACCGAATCACGTACTCACCCACGATTAGCAGCACGTTGCGCCTGTGGCCATCGCTTCGCATCGGCCAAAGTAATAACAAACTCACGCAAATTCGCACAAACATTTCCGGCACCTTAAAACCAGCGTTAGTCCATAAGCGATAGTATAGACAGCATAGACAGTGTGGTCAGTGTGGTGTAGTGCCACAGTGCACCTTAGTATCGCCTCCTTCGAAACATCTGACAATTGACCCGAAGTGACCTCAACTGCCTCCTTTCCAGCTGCGCTCGCCATGTCGTCACCGGGCAGACGCATCTTGTGTCTGTTTGATGTTGATGGCACACTGACAAAGCCTCGCAACAAGATTGAAAGCCACTTCGAGGAGTTCCTGTACAACAAGATTCAGCCACGCTGCACGATGGGCATCGTCGGCGGCTCCGATTTGACGAAAATCGCCGAACAGATGAACGGCGAAGCGGTGCTGGAGCGCTTTGACTACGTGTTTCCCGAGAACGGCCTGGTGCAGTACAAGAATGGTCAGCTGGTCGGCACGCAGACGATTCAGAGCTTCATCGGCGAGGAGAAGATGCAGCGATTCATTAATTTCGTATTGGGTTACCTGTCGCAGATTACTCTGCCGGTGAAGCGCGGCACGTTCGTCGAATTTCGCACCGGCATGCTGAACATTTCGCCGGTGGGCCGTTCGTGTTCGCAGCAGGAGCGCGATGAATTCGAGCGATACGATCGGGTGCACGGCGTGCGTCGCGCCATGATTGAAGCGCTAAAAGCGGAGTTTCCTGATATCGGCTACACGTACAGCATTGGCGGGCAGATCAGCTTCGACGTATTCCCAACCGGCTGGGATAAGACGTTCTGTTTAGACTTCTTGGTGCGCGAGGGCTTCGAAGAGATTCACTTCTTCGGGGATAAGACCGATGTCGGTGGCAACGATCACGAGATATTTCATGATTCTCGAACGATCGGACATAGGGTACTGAATCCGGACGACACCAAGATGCAACTTATTGAATTACTAGGTGTGTAACAAAATTATTTATCTTGATTAATATATCTATATTTATTTGTTCAAAAATAAATGGAAGCGTTGATGACAATTACACGAGGGTTCTCATTCAATAGAAATCCGTCATGCATGATCGCAAATGTCATAAACTAATGCATGGAAAATGACTATCAATAATGCAATAAAGATTCATTATTCTTGTAGATCTCAATGCACAATAATTCATGCAATGAATTACGATCCAGTCCAAGGACACGGTGGAACAAGTTCGTTCACTTCCAATTTGTATCATACGAAATAAAAAATGACTCTATTGATTTAAGCGAGGCGTTGAAGGTAGTTTCAGTAATGAATAGTCTTTTTATTCACAACGATAATCGAATCTGGGTATTACAAAATGTTTACAGCTGATGGTAATGTTTTGTTATTTTGTCTTGTAGCTGCTTTTGTGTATTTGGTGTTTATTTTTTTAGCAATTGCGTTTCTTTCCATCACATCAAGTGGCTAGGACAGGTATTTATTTAATTGTACTTGGTACCTCAAAGATATTCATCGAAATATCTCAGTTAGAATTTTGAATTAATTGTTTCTAGATTATTCCCATTCATCTTCGTTTTATTCATCTTTATTTCATATTAATTAATTTATCTTTAGTATGTTTAATCTCACTGTGCAAAATCGCTTCCATACTTCCAACGAGTACGCAAAGCGATTCCAATGTAAAATTTTGCATCGATCCCTCTTCGAAATCGTATATAAAACCTTAGTATGTATTTACTTTTAGCTTGTAGTGCTTGTTGCTTTAATCCACTAATTTAATCTATTTTTTTTCCGCTGAGTACAAACTGAACCTTCAATTTCTTCTTACTTTACCATTTTGTTTGTTTTTTCGTTTTCACTTTGTTTGCAAATCACATTTGTCTTGTAGGTAGTTTCGAAGGTGCAACATAAAATTACAATCAATGGGCACAAACGGGAACATGGCTAACGATTTCCCCGCTTTTCTCATTAAGAGTGAATCGTTTTCGTCACTGGCAACGTCGCGCTCCTATTTCTACTCAAATGTAAGTACTCATTATTGTTTTATAGTCTTTTCAGCCACCAAATCTCTTGTTTAAATAGAACGCTCATTAATACATAGCTCTAGGGAGTATGAAGAAAAGTTATTAGCGGATTTAAAAGAAATCCCAGCTTCGTTTCCTTATGATAATAGGACAATAGATAACTCGTATTCGCAACTTTGCGTTGTTTGCTATTTCGAAGGTAAAGTCACATACGGGAGAACGTGGAGAATGTCAGTCGATTTTAAAGCTTTTATCGATATTATATCGCAAAGATCATCTTTTCTACTATGTTAAATTCTTAGGAGTACTTAATCGTTTTTGAGTTGAGAGTTAAGTTATTGTGAGCGCGTAACAGTGTTTTGTGCATAAGTGTGTATTGAACAATGACTTTGGGTGGTTTCACGTAATATTTTGGCAATATTTGTGACTCATAAACAAGCAAAATCAATTGCAAATCTGCGCAAAACGAGTAAACCGTTGCAAAAACACGCTTGCGTCTTGCGTTGTAGCAATACAATTAGAAATCAATATCGTAGTCAACAGCATTAAAATATTTGGTCTACAACTGGACAACAAACATGAATAATAAAATTACACTTATGTATCATCCAGATATCACATGTAAACTTATAATGTTATTCTGCATCGATTCGATCAGCGCTGCAATTCGCCTGCGAAATACTGCAGCGCTTCTCTATTTGTGCACAAATCAAGCATACATGAAGTCATCAATCTTTGGCAAAACATTGAATTGTTGAAAATAACTTGATGGCATTTCGAAAATTCCATCGGAATTACTATCACAAAAAAAACTAGTTATATGTTCCTATATTACACCCAAAACGTGCTCCAGGTGCTCCAGTCGCTTCTTGATGCACCCGGCACGCGATTGAGCTACTTACTCGTCGCAAAAAGAGGGGTTGGCGAAGAAGAGTCGTCGGAGAAAGGGAGTCGTTACGGACTGCTGCGAGCTGGTGCAATGCGCTGGCTCATGTGCAGCCGATGGTTGCCGTACATTCGCAGCAGCATTAATCGTCATCTGACGGCGGTGGCATTCGCCGCACCGCCTTTGCGCTTCTCCGCGCTGATGTACGATTCGATGCGTTTGATCATCAGCGAGAGGCGGTTCGTCACCTTGTCGACGTGCTCCACGGTGTCCGTCATGTCGTCGATGCTGTTCGCGTAGTCGACGATGCGCAGGTACTTCTGGTGATTGTCGTAGAGCGTCTTCAGCTGCACCAGCACGCCGGCGGCGATCAGGAAGCTGAAGATCACGAAGAACGGGCTAGATTGCCAGGCACGCAGACGATAGCACCACATTGGTCGGATAGGAATCGTCGTGCATGTCGGTTTCGGCCCGCGTTTCACCCCGCAAGCACTACCAAATCACACCTTGGCGACGAGGGTGCACCACGTAACTGTTCGCGTCGTGCGGTATCATCGAGTGTAGGTGAATTGAAGTGAGTCGAGACATCAAGGTGTGAAGGGCCGCACGACGATGATGATGACGACGACAGCACGCGCCACCGCTGCAGCTTGCGTTGCGGCAACTGATACTGACTGATACTGCGGTTTGTCGGGTTTGTCCTCCAAGATAACAGAACTGCGCGGTAGGGGTTATAATACAGTGTGACAAGACAGCCTCTTACTCAATATTAGGCCATGCGTTAGAATGAGATAAAACTATAGCATGTACGTCGTTGATACGCCGTTATATAATTACTAGTGTTGATGTCCTAAATAAGCGCTAAATTTGGAAAACTAGCGCTCTTGTGCATGACTTAACATCAATATATTTCAACAATTTATACAATTTCATTACAATGATATAAACATGACCAGATTTCATTTGTAATGAAACAATGACAACGATCCAAACAAGATCCGGCCACGCGCACAGCACCCATCATTTTGCCGCGGTGGTCAGAAAAAGTCTTTAAACAAAAAGACCATCGCATACACCCATGCGGGAATGTCGCGATTGTAATCGCCGGGCGCACCGCGTCCATAGAGGCGCGCGCACTCGCGATGAAGGCGCGCCTGCAGGTCGGCGTTCTCGCTGACGATCGCCACCTGCGTTTCGAGATCCTTCAGCACGGAGCGATCGCCAAAGTTGGGCGAGCCGATCAGCGTCAGGCAGGCGGCGTCACGCTCGCCGGGCGCATAGTACCACAACCCCTTCGCGTGGTACGTCCACCCATCGCGCTGGTACTCGAGCAGGCGGATGCGCGCCTGCTGACGGCGAGCGTTCAACCGACGCTCGAATCGGCGCGCCAGCAGCGTGTAGCCGTCGGGTATGCCGCCCGCCATGCCCTTGGCGCCGAGGAAGCCGTTCGCCTTCGGATGGGCCATCAACAAGTTGCATTCGGCCTGCGAATCGTGTATCAAGCTGCGGATGTAGTCCTGCGTCAGATTGAAGTAGGCCGTCGCGATGTTCATTGTGGTGCCGGGCGGCGCTTCGGCGAAGATGCGCTCCGTTACAGCGACGTCCTGCTGCACGCCCAACTGGCCCATTTGCACAAGCGGAAACACCCATGTGTCTGCAAAAGGGCATTTCGCTTAGAAAGAGAGAACGTGCAGATGCACCACGGTCGCACCGTAGCCCTCGTGTTTGTGGCTGTTCTGATCGACTTGTGCGTCGTGAAGGTACTTGTAGATGCTTTCGCCAGCGCGCGATACAAAATCCACCTTGCTGCCGGCGTATGGTGAGCCGTAACGGCCGTGCGTCTCGCGATCGTTGGCGTCCACCGTAATACTGCACGTCTGCACACGACGCACGAGGCCGTCGTAAAAGTCGCAGAGGCTCTTGTTCTTAATCACAAAATACCGATCCTGTCGGTTGGTAAAGTAATCGTTGGACAGATTCGCACCGCTGATGATCAGCGTGTCGTCGAAAATGTACAGCTTCATGTGTTGCACGCCGAACAATTCGTTCCATCGGTTCGGCATAAGCTTCTTCAGCGTGCCGCGCAGCGTTGGCGTGTGGTACAATGAAAGCGTGCATTCATTTGCCACCCGCAACAATGGTTGCAACATATTTCTATAAAAACAAAAAGAAAAACATTTCAATGCATCCCATCCAGTAATTGACGGCCGATCAATCACCTGGAGTTATTCGCGAGCCGGCTGCCGCGCGAGTAGTCAAGTAAAATATTGATTTTGAGATCTTTGAGGTTCGCATTCTGCATGATTGTGCGGACAAAATGTTGCTCCAACTCACCGTTGCCCAGGTAGAGGCTGGCCAGCGTGATTCTTCGGCGCGCCTCGCGCGAGTGCGTGATCAGCTCGCTGTAGAACTCCTGGGGCTCATCGAGGATGAGTATGTTTTGCGCGCTCACCGGAAAGCACGGCGTCACGCTGGTCAGCCACGCCAGGTGCATTGTCTCTTTCTTGGCGAAGGGATGCGGATAGCTGCACGACGTGGGCGCCATGAAGGCGGTGTCCAGCACCGTGGTGATCAACTTTCTGATCATGCCGCTGGCCGCCGTCGTCGTGGTGCGCCTCGAATTTGTACTGGTGGGCCGCAACGCGCCGCGCACGCAGTGTTTGCTATCACCGCTATCACGAAGCCATTTCGAGGGGATGTGCAGGTTATGTGCACTTTTGGTGTTGCCGCCGTCGCCGCCCCCGCCGTTTGCTTTCTTGATGGCGTGCAGCTCCCCACCCTCCCCACGGCGCGTTGCCCCACCGCCACGGAGTACATTGATTGAGCGATTTTTTAGCATTATTATATCTTCCTAAATACATATTTCAGTCAGTTTCAATTTCGACTTCCCACACCCCGCAGTGGATAAATCATTTCAAATTATAATTACAATATTCCAATTTGACAGCTAATGCAGCTAATTATAGGTTAAATTGTTCTCTCTCGTTCGTTTCCACTTACGCGATGTTATCAAGTGCGAATGAGAAGTACTGCGTCAATCAAGTCATCGTTGATTGTAAGCAATTGTAAGTTGTATAGATCAAAACGGCCTTGCATTCGTTACAAAACTGTCTAATGAATGACAAACTAGACAGTGAGCCGAGTGAGCCTCAGTTTCACATTTTGTCAGTACCATTCAACATCACTCCACATTCAGCCCATCCAGTTTACAGCCTGCAGTGTGCCGTCGGCGAGATCAAACGGGCAGTCAGCGTGCAATTGCCTACGACGGCACTGGACGGCACTGACTGCGATTGGTGGCGACTAATAGCGACTAGTGCTTATGTAAATATCACATCAAATTCCTCGTGCAATTGTGCGACACGCGGGTACTGCCGCGAATACTGTTGAAAATGCGCTAATCACAAAGAGTCCGCCCTGCCGCCGCACGCTTTGAGCGTTTTGGCGCACCAATTGCTACCTGGTGCATTCAGCCATCTCCAAATTGTTCGTGTCTCCTCCCTTGCATCAGCCAGTGCGCGCAACCCACCACAGCCAACATGATGGAGCCATCATTTTCGCGCAACGAAATCATTGGATTCGTGGTGCGCCTCTCACTCGTCAGCGCCGTGACCTTCTTCAGCATCAAATGGATCATGGAGCGCGTCGATCCGGCGAACAAGAATAAAAAGAAGGCAAAGGAGCGCGCCGAAGAGGCACTCCGAAAGTGAGCACACTTCCTAACCTAGTCCATCTTCAAGTCAATTCAACCAGTCACCCTCTACTTCATGCATGTGTTCTGTGGTGTTTTCCAGGCTAGCCAGCAATGGAAACGCGCCTCTTACATTGGACAAGTTAACCGACTACGAAATGCTGATTGCGCAGAACATCATCAATCCGCAGGACATCAAAGTGACCTGGAACAACATTGCTGGACTGGATGATATCGTGGAGGAGCTGCGCGAAACCGTCATTCTGCCGATCCAACGGCGCGAGCTGTTCGTCGACTCGCAGCTCACGCAGCCGCCGAAGGGTGTGCTGCTGCACGGCCCGCCCGGCTGCGGTAAGACGCTGATCGCCAAGGCAACGGCGAGGGAGGCTGGCACACGCTTCATCAATCTGGATGTATCCATCCTCACCGACAAGTGGTACGGCGAGAGTCAGAAGCTCGCCGCGGCCGTCTTCAGTCTCGCCATCAAGCTGCAGCCGTGCATCATCTTCATCGACGAGATCGACTCGTTTCTGCGCGCGCGCAACTCCACCGACCACGAGGCGACCGCGATGATGAAGGCGCAATTCATGTCGTTCTGGGACGGCCTCATCACCGACGCGAACACCACCGTCATCATCATGGGCGCGACGAATCGGCCGCAGGACCTCGACGCCGCCATCCTGCGTCGCATGCCGGCAACGTTCCACATCTCGATGCCCAACGTGCAGCAGCGCGCCGAGATTCTCTCGCTCATCCTCGACAACGAACCGATCGAGGAGCGCTTCGACAAGATGCAGATCGCGCGCATGACGGACGGCTTCTCCGGCTCGGATTTGCGCGAGCTTTGCCGTAATGCGTCCGTGTATCGTGTGCGCGACTATCTGCGCAATACGGCGCGCAACCACCTGGCGAACGCCGAAGCTGCGATTGGTGGCGAGACGGCCATAGCCACCACCACCACCGCCGCGTCCGTCTCAACGCGCTCCGATTCCGACGACGAGTTCCACGACGCGCTGCGCCCGATCACGATGGACGACATGCACGCGTCGTACAAGAAGATGCGCGACTCGAAAATGCAGTGCGGCACGCTGCCATTGCACATCCGCCTTGATTAGCATCCGCTTCCGATCGTCGAACGCTACCTAGCCAATCTCAATGAATATATCGAACGGTCCAACGACTTCGCCAACAACTTCAAGCGCGTCGATCGTCACAATTCCAATCACGAATGACTCCGCCGCTTGAAACCTGACTATGGATGAGCACCTCTCACGTACCAAACAAATACATCGGGACATAGGACGACACCGTTTTGACTCTGACTATGCATTTTTTTGTTGATTCTGTTGTATATAATAACATAGGGAAGGTTTTCATAGTTGTGCTTAATAGATGCTGTCATGATTGGCGCGGGACACGTCTGCATCAAATCATTTCGACGCAGATTTGTTAACGGTTTTCCGATTGGGATATTATCTGTTTTGTCCGTGTGCGGTGCGGATGACCGAAGTGTTTTTAGAATTGATTGACGCTGTGATCATCCTCAACTTTGACAAATTTACATTTCCTCTTGCATATTACTTGCACAATTTGGATTCTGTTTCACACAACACACACGTGTAAAACTTAGTTGTTCACTACGATTTAAATGTGAATACTTTTGGTAATAACTTATTATTTGCATTCAATGTTGGTACTTTATTTAGTGAGATACTTAAATTAAGAACGTTGCCCTATCTATCTAAAATTTAACTAGGCATTATCTATGTATAAAAATATTAATGATACCAAAATGAATGCCATTAAATAAATGTTCATTTTAGTTGTAAACCAATGCTTTTTCTGCCACTGCCCAACACCGCTGCGCACAATTGGCGATAATCACTATATTTGCTAATTATGTATTTTCCTCTCGTAGAATTGAATCAAAACAGCAGATAACTTTCCTTTCTCAGTGTGGGGGCGCTTGTATCGCGTGTCATTGACAGGAAGTGTTTGGATTCTCGAATTTTAACAAATTATTTGATTTAATTGCATTCACAAAATTGCCGTTAAAATCAACATGATTGTCAATGTGATCGGTTTGCAAGAATCGAATACGGTGTTGATTTGGTGAGCATCGTTTCCATCGTTTCGCATTTTTTGCAAAACAATTGGCAAACGCAATGGATTCAACACTCGTTTTTGAAAGCGCATACGTTACACTTTATTTTTCACCACTTTTTTTCATTCTCTCACCTGCTTGGTATTCAGCATCGTTTTCCGGCGCCCTATCCATCCATCGTTCGCTTGTCGATAGCGAAATCGTGCGCCGCTGACTTGTTGCTGCGCCGGCGCGCGTCGCGCGTATTGAATTTCCCGCCGCGCGGCAGTTCGGCGGCGAGTCGCTTCCCGTGCTAGCACAAGCCGAGGGCGCGTGCTCCGCAAATCTCTTTTGGGACACGGTTTCCATCTTGATCACATGTGAGTACATCGACTCGGAGCGATATTTACCTTTGAAATTAGTAATATCAATTAGAATAGAGTGATTTTTTAATTGGCGTGCGTTTCATTGTGCGTGCCGTCGTCGTCGGCAATACGCGCGCCGCTCGATATGGGCGCGCGCGCTGCGAAATCGGCGAGTGCTTAAAACTACTCTGACTAGCTAGCATGACTATGCGGCACTTCGCGCCATGTTGCAATTATTATTCGCCGATGTCGCCGCCGCCGCTGCCGCTGCTGTGCGTGCCGCGGCGATTACCACCGCGATGACGACGACGACGGCGATGCCAACAATCGCGACGGGGTGGCGAACGAGGGTGTGTGCTAGCGTCAGTGAGAGCAGTGCACCGGCGGCGACCGCTAGTGAGCCGCCCTCCGGGAAGTGGCCCATGCGCCGAGCGCCGCCTGCAAGAGCTCGTTTTTGGTTATAGTTCGCTGTGTCCACATGTTGCCGCGTGGCCATAGAATCGAGCGGAGCACCCGCGACCGTTGTAGCCATGTAGCCGTAGTTTTCGTTAGTCATTAGTGCATATCGCGTTGCGCCAGTCAGCCGGCCAGCCAGCCAGCCAGTGAGCCAGGCAACGAACCGACCAACCGACCAACCAGCCGACCAACACGCCAGCCGGTTCGTGTGTGCGGTTGCGACGAGTTTTGTGTTTCGACGGCGACGACGGCGGTGGTCGCTCAACTCCAGCCCGATTCCAAGCCACTGACCGTACTGTGTTTTCTGCTTTCTCTCTTTCGCAGTTTTCATAACGTCTTTGCGCCACGGGGATTTAATTAATTTTTCCACCCACAATGGCTGATATTGAGGATACCCACTTTGAGACTGGTGATTCTGGTGCCTCCGCTACATTTCCTATGCAATGTTCGGCTCTACGTAAGAACGGCTTCGTTATGCTCAAGTCCAGACCCTGCAAAATTGTTGAAATGTCTACCTCGAAAACCGGCAAGCATGGGCATGCCAAAGTTCATTTAGTTGGCATTGACATCTTCTCAGGTAAAGCAAACAAGTTCCTATTACACCAGTGCTTGACTCTCCAACTATGCACTTCAGTCATACATATTATGATAACAACCTAATCATGTGTATTGCACGAGGTTTAAGATAAACTCATAGCATGATGTTTAATTCAAAGTGAGTCATGCATGCAAGATCAGATGACGGTGGCGACGTAACATAACGCCCTTTTATCTTGTTGATGCTATATTTCGCGTGGATTGCAGGCAAGAAATACGAGGATATATGTCCGTCAACTCACAATATGGATGTACCACATGTGAAGCGTGAGGACTACCAGCTGACCGACATCTCGGACGACAGTTACCTCAGCCTTATGTCCGACAATGGAGAGTTGCGTGAAGACTTGAAGATTCCCGATGGCGATGTTGGCGCTCAACTGCGCACCGACTACGACGCTGGCAAGGACATCCTATGCACCGTGCTCAAGTCATGCGGTGAAGAGGTAAGTTGCTCAGGTTTGCAAATGAAAGGCGCGTTATGCTCATCTTTCGCTATTCGGCTTCTACACGTCAAATGTTTCTCTCCATCTAGGTGGTAATTGCTGTCAAGACAAACACTGCCTTGGACAAATAATGGCTGGCACAGTCTCCCTCGATCGCCATTCTAAATTCCGGCGCGAGGGCGTTATGATAAAAAAAAACACATTACAAAATTTACAATGATAAATACAACAAATTTCAATCAAGGCCATCAAAAATTAAGCAACATTCAATTCCTATCAAGCTAAATGAAACCGAAATTATATGCCGCTTCAAATATTTACTGGAAACAAGATGCGACTAACGAGAAATAACGATTCTATTATTGCTCGCCAAAATGCTACGAAAAGCTGGCAAAGAAATGAAGAAGAAATCATTCAGTTATCTATGATGTTTTCACGTAAACTGTTTCGCAATTTATCGAAAAGAAAAGCATTGATTTTCACACCCAAAGCGTTTTGGTCCATGTTTTTGCATATTCACTTGTGTTTCGTCGTCGACTTCTTTTCTCCCGCCCGAAAAACGAACGATATAGGAAAAATATGAAATAAAATCGAAACTGTCATGTAAAATTTAGCCTACCGTCTTCTGTTGCGCTGTACTCGCGTCGCATCCGGTGTACAACACACTCATTCAAAAGACATACATGGGGCAATCTAGTGTTCGCGGCAAACTGGGAAAACGCGAAACATTGAGAGGAAATCACTAATAATAACTAATAACATTGCAATCTACATAGGACTCTTACGTTTACTCTTAACTTAATGATAAACCACTAACACCCTAAGTGAGGTACTGCTTATAACGTTTTTGAGTGTGGGGAAACGCGGTGTGATCGATTTAGTTTAATATATGACAGTTGATTCATCGGGAGCTACATAAATAAGTCATAGAAGTTAATTCTTGTGATCGATTGATGGATAACGGTTAAGGGGTGGTCGCTGATGTTTCTCGTGTGAGAGTGAACATCATAACATTTTTTTTCTTCTTGGAAACAGAATTATGTAATTCGATTTATATACGTTTTTTTTTCTAATTAAGTTTTATTATACAATGCGCCGAATATGAACATCTCTCTCCATTTATGTTGGAATCGCTTATAATGACGCACTGAATGTTATGATTATATTTATACCCCCAGCCACCATATTATTCATCCATTATTTGTACTAAATGAAGGAATCTACGAAACCGGGTATAGCGCAGATATATAACAGCAGAAAAAAACATTGTATATGTACAATAACTCTACAATAACAATTTTCTTGATTATGTTTGTTTTATCATTAAAATAATAAATTAAAAATCGTGCCTATTGAATAATTAATTAACAAGGGTGAAAATGTTGAGGAGCAGGGAGGCAAATGACGATGGGTGCTTGGTGATGGGAGGATACAAGAACCATTGCTAATTTGATCGCAATAATAATAAAATGACACATTTCGTTGAAATCTCTTCTCATTTTCCACTCAAGTTGCCAGTGTGCATTTGTTTTGTTTTGGTCGTCTTTCATCACTTGGGCGTTTTCAGCTTTCAGATGATTGCATTTAACCGGAAGGGCACCAATTTAACCTAACAGTTTGTTGCTTACCATTATTTGGGTGGTGTTTTCGCAAATTCTTTGAAGGAACTTTGTCGGTGTGATTACGCAAGTGTGGATTACTTTCAGTTGAGGTCAAATGATAACTCACCCGTATAAATAAAGTGCTTGGGTACCATTTGACAGTATTGAACACTAAATTAATTATGGAATTTGGAAGATTCACGCAGGAAAAAAATGGTAGGTTTGCGGAAGTTTGCTCACGCATTGGTGGTTGCAGTGTTTCGCGAAGTTTCGCGTTTGGTCGTCGCATGAATTTCGGACCAATCGCAACGCGTCGTGCGGCTCCTGTCGTTCGCTGTCGTTCCACACGTTTGACGCGATTCTCCAGTCGGTCCGGCTCTCTCTCCCGCCGTGTGTTGCGTGTATATATCTTTATATATATTTATTGTTTTTGCTGTCATATAAACATTAATGCAAAATTCAAATTCGACGCCGCGTTCGGAAGAGCGTACACCTCGTTCCACCGGTGTGCCGTGCGCGTCCATCGCGTGTACGTGCGCGTACATCGGGCGCACATGAGTCGTCGTCGTCGCCGTAACAAAACGTTACCAATGAATAAAAATAGACGCACCAGATATTTATAAACGCGCTTGCCCATCCATCGCGTAGAGCATGTTGCCCATCATGAACCACACACTCTTCGAGCACCATCAAATCAAAGTCGAGCCGATACGCTTCTACCAGAGCCAACCGCAGCCGCAGCTGCACACGCTGCAGCAGCCGTACAGGCCCGCCGAACATGTGAACAATGTAAGGGAGCAAACAACCTATTGACCTTTTGCGGCGACGCGCCGGGAGCGGCACCCGCATTACAGTCACGAAGCATGTTCAATTCCAGCTGAGCCCGCAGCTGAGCCTGATGAGCGCGCCGAGCACGCCGACATGTGATATCAAGGATGAGGTGATGTCCGAGGGCACGCTGAGCGGCGACAGCACGTCGACGACGACGATGCTCACCAGCGCACCCACCACCAAGATGCAGACGTGCAAGATCTGCGGCAAGGTGCTCTCGTCGTCGTCCTCCTACTACGTGCACATGAAGCTGCACTCCGGCCACAAGCCCTTCCAGTGCACCGTATGCGAGGCGGCGTTCTGCCGCAAGCCCTACCTGGAGGTGCACATGCGCGTGCACACCGGCGAGCGGCCCTTCCAGTGCGACCAGTGCCAAAAGCGCTTCACGCAGAAGTCCAGCCTGAACACGCACAAGCGCGTGCACACCGGCGAGCGGCCGTACGCCTGCGAGATCTGTGATAAGCGCTTCGCGGTGAAGAGCTACGTGATCGCGCACCGATGGTCGCACGTCTCCGACCGGCCCATCTCCTGCGAGCGCTGCCAGATGACGTTCACCTCCAAGTCGCAGTACGCGCTGCACCTGCGCACGCATAACTCGAGCATCTGCTACGAATGCACCGTGTGCGGGCGGACGTTCGCCAAGGATAGCTACCTGATTCGACATCACTACCGGGCGCACTCGCAGGATCCGTTCATCCTCACGCAGGGCACCGTTCGCGGTGTGCCGCATAAAGCGATGGATCTTATCAATAAATACAATCCGGGCGGGGTTGATAGTAGCGGTATGGGTAAGTTCACCAATGGCATTGGCATGCAGGGTGTGCCGGTTGCCGTGTCTAACGGTGGACCCCAGCAGCCACAACAACAACAGCCGCACATAGATGCAAACGGTGGTGTCATGCCCCAAGCACAGGGTGCGCCGGACCAGCATCAGCCCGTTGTCGGCATGGACGGGGGACCACCAAAGTCAGCAACATAAGAATAACCCTCGTACACTATTCTGTAGTGTAGCGCACGCACCACTAGGGATGAATTGTACAAACAAACTGTGTACGTTGTGATGATTGATGTGGTCGATGGACGGGTGCTGAGGCGGGCCCAAATCGTATGCGTACGGTATACGTAGCTGCCGTATTTCCCAATTCTAGTCCTCGTAAAAAAATTCTGGCGGCGACCACCGCGCAAGGCACCATTCTTTGCGTACTCACCACTCCGTGTATGCATGCACACAGTTTCGTTTCGTTGCAATGACTTGACCGTTGAAATTTTCTCTCATTCGATGTGTGATAGATTCGAATAAATGTTAGAATGCGGGCATTTTATATAGTTGTTAATTTTAACGAACATTGACGAAGCAGAAAATGACAGAAGAGTTACGCGGATGCAAAAACCAAAACAAAATGAAATGAACGAAAAAAAAAACGCCAATAATGTGCCCTTTTTCTCTTGCGTAAAGTGCGGTACGCGCGCCGTGCGTATGAAGTAGACCGCTGGGATATATGAGAATTCTTGCACGCATATTGTAATGTGCACGTCTCCGCTCGAGCCATATTTAATCATTTAATGTATATCTCCATTTTAGATAGCTTTGGAAGCGTCGAATAATGCGATGAATGCGATATTTGTTTACCTTTTTGGCAAATCAGCGATTTTATTTATTATATTATATTATTTAAATTTTAAATCATATGCATGTCATTGAAGTGAATGAAGATTATATTTTTCCAATACCACGTTTTTGCTGGTTCATGCTTGCAATACTTGCGTTGTTCATTTGATTGTGGATCATAAAATCCACATAATCACGCTTTGCCAAATCGTGTTGTCATAAATGGTGCCATTTGAGAAATGTGTTTAGCATATTTTCGTCCACAGGACTCACATGACGACAAACTTGTAACGAGAAAATTCGTTCGATAAGATTCATGAGTATTGCCGACGTCAATACTCGTCTAAACTTCGACTCGACGAATTCAATCACTCGATATCCAGAAAACAATAAAGAAATATAACTTCTAAATATGCAAGTGGATTGGTGATGGAAACAAACACTACGGTTGAAATGCGATCGCGTCTTTATTGCTCGCTTTTGATATACTTTTGCGTCACTAAATTGCGAATTTGAAATCGTAAGTAACAACAACAACAACAAATGAGATTAGCTTTAAGTACATACAAATATGTATATGTACCTACATAAATAAGTATTTAGTTGCTTGAATAATTACGATTATGATGATGACATTAGAACAAAGTGAGGTGCTTGAAATATTGACTATATTATTAATAAAACTGAAGAAAAAGAGCCATTTGTAAATAGCCCTATATTCAGATGGGGAGAGACTTGTTTAACGTGGGAAAGGCAAAAGCGAGACGCGAAGGAAGAAACATGATGCAATGGGAAATGGAAATATTTTTCGTACGACGAAAGTTATTACTCAGACAAATATGTAAATGCGTAATCTAAAAATTGTTTTACTGGACATGTAATGTGTAATCTGAAATCGATGTTTGCTTCCGGCGTAATATGTATGTAAACGCATACATACGGTGCACGTTTTGCAATTTGCATTAGTTACTATCCATTGAACATGGGGCGCATGGCGCACGTGGAAGATACCTTCACGGTGGTGGCGATCAAATGATATGTTTTAGTATTGTTTTCGTCCCGCCAATATATTGTGCGAATCAAAAAGCGGTGAGGTTGCAAATACGAACGTGTTATATTCTATCTTATTATCGATTGCAGTAACTGACTGTACTATATCTTAATATTAGCCAGAAATAGAGATTCAATATGGGCTGAGAGTAACGTACTAGCGACGTGTTAAAGTGGCGGCGACTATGCAATTCTACATAAAAAATGCGTTTGCAACTAGGTATATGAAACACAAAACAAAAATATATAAATAATGCATATATAGAAATATTTATTTGTAAAGAAATCCATGTATGCTTTATTATTAAAAATATACAGAACTATAAACGAACTAAAGGGTTTTCCAATAAGAGGTTTCATTTTGATATTAAAAAAAACGAGTATTTTTTAAGAGAAATCAATGAATATTTATTTCATTGTAAAGAGGAAGGTATGCCATTAACATTTCAAAAC